>PVKA01001741.1:0-72542 GCA_004027165.1 Ctenomys sociabilis
TTTTTTTTTTTTTTTTTTTTTTTTTTTTTTTTTTTTTTTTTTTTTTTTTTTTTTTTTTTTGTCTTTTTGAGACAGGGTCTCGCTATGCAGTTCAGGCTGGCTTTAAGCTCACTTTGTAGCTCAGGCTGGTCTCGAACTCACAATCTTTCTCATTGATGTCTATTAGTCTCACATTCATCTTTGTATCATCTTATGTTGCTGAATTATTTTTTCCTGCATCTTAGTTGTTTTAAGAGATCTTTTCTTACTTTTCATTAGCTGCAATGATGTCTTTAAGGTCTGAAAGTCTATTATCACTTTCATTCAAAGGTTTTGCCAGTTTGTGATTAAGGTTTTAATTTCCTGTATATCACGTTGAATCTGCTTCATACACTCTATTTCTTTCCTATATTGCTTATTCAGGGGCTCCATCATTTTTATATTCTGCTCTATTTTTTTTTATCAGTGTCTTCTTTAAGAGCATTTAGCACTTCTTTCACTATAGTTATCATTTAGTTTTTTATTTCAGAAATCAATTCTGATCTGACTTGCTCTATTCCTTTCTGCACTTGTTTCTTTACTTCTGACACTATTATACCAGAGATTTGAGGTGTGTGATTTCTAATGTCTTCTATGCTAGTGTGTTCTGCATTTGTTCTGGGTGGGCTCGGGGCCTGAGAATGCATTTTGCTCCCTCTCTTTGTCATTTTTGTATAGTACTGTCTTCTGACCTTTGGTGTAGAGCTTGGACAGATTTATTACATTAGCACCAGGTCCAGATCTATCGAGTTTGAACTGGTCCAAGTGGGTGTGGCCTGGGTGTGCTGCGGTGCTCCACTTCTACCTGCTGCAACCCTTGCTGGTGAACCCTCTGTGCCACTCTGGCAAGTTGTTCTGTTCCTGAATCAGCTGGGTGGGTCTTGCCTCTAGCCTCTTTGCAGGGAGTTCTGCTTCAGGTTCCATGCTGGGCCTGCACTCTGGGTCGAATCAGGATCCAGTGGGCCTTGGGCAGTCTCACATGCCAGGCCTGGTCTCTGGGTCGAATCAGGATCCAGCAGGCTCTAAGCAGTCTTACATGCCGGGTGTAGGTTGAATCTCCATCTAATTTAAATAAGTGAAAAATATATATGCTTTGAAAAGTGGAAAAATGAATTCATTGATGTATTCTAGTACTCATAGGAGTATTGTCTTATGAAACACTATTGTACAGTGTGATTTTATGGAATCTACTTCCTATAGACAACAAAATTAGCTAGGCAAATAGTACAAAGACAAGCTTACTGAAAAGCAAATTTGTAGCACTTAAGTAGAAAAATAAATTTCATTTCTGATATGGAAGCTTTTGTAACACTTATTTAAACCTAGTTTTATTAGATATAAGAAAGTAGATATTATCTAGTTTAATTAAATAGGTAAAAATAGGAAAGATTAGAAGTTTAAATTGAAATAAAACTAGTTAGAAGAAAGAGGACATAACTCTGGAATAATTCACTGCCCAAGCAGCTGACAGTTAAGGCACTTCAGATTCTATCCTTTAAAACATCTCTGACTTTTTTCTTTATGTTAATGTGATTCATACAGTAATTAGAATTGCTATGACTCTATGTTTTCACTTCTATCAAAAAGATACTGGGCCAGCAGACTAAACGCATGCTTAGGCAAGTGCAGGGACTAAGATTTGATCCCTGGTGCTTTGTGCTGGACTGGCCAGCCTCCATGACCTCTGAGCCAGCCACTGAGTCCAGGCAAGGTGGTGCAAACCTGTAATCCTGAGCAGTAGGGAGGCTGAAAACAGGAGATCACTAGGAGTCCAAGCTGTGTAGTGAGACCCTGTACTAAAAGTACATCGAAAAGTAAAATATAAAAGAACAAAAAGATACTGACCAAATTCATTTTTCATTAGGTTGAGTGCATACAGGGCAGTTTTTCTCAGAGTAAAAGGAGGGATTAACGTAATCTCAAGCATTCTAGAAAGATGCAGTAACCTCTTACTGTCTCTCAGAAATCTAACCCATGTCATTTATACTGTTATCATATGTTATGGTTTGTGTCTAGTTGTCCCCCCAAAGCCTCATGTAGTCATGGGGTGGGACTTCTAGAGTTTGTAATTAACTCATGATCCACTGGGATTATGTGTGATCCAAGCCTGGGATTATGGGTCTTAGTTCCGCTGGGATTATGGGTGTGAGTACTTCCGCAGCCTGGGGCAGAGACCCTGAATGTAGTATAAGAGACAGAGACTGACTTTCTGTAGCCATTGCTCTTTGTTGCTGTTGCTGTGCAGATGCCATGAACTGCTGCTCTCTGCCCTGTGCCCCTCTGCCTTGGAGCCAGCTGAGTATGAACTGAAACCTGCAGTAACTGTGAGCTAAATAAACCTTTTCTTCCTTCATTTTGGGTATTGGTTATTTGTCCCAGCAATGAGAGAAGAGTAACTAAGACATCGTACAAAATGCAACTGTCCTTCAGATATCCCTAAGCTCTGATCAGTCAGGTAATGTTAACTGCATAAGAAGAGATATAATAGACTTTATTTTTTTTATTTTTATCATTATTTTTTTGGCAGAACCAGGGATTGAACTCAGGCCCTTGTGCTG
The DNA here is from genome assembly GCA_004027165.1 of Ctenomys sociabilis. Classification (NCBI taxonomy): domain Eukaryota; kingdom Metazoa; phylum Chordata; class Mammalia; order Rodentia; family Ctenomyidae; genus Ctenomys; species Ctenomys sociabilis. Next base: position 2,577 of record PVKA01001741.1, read on the forward strand.
GCCAGGGAAGCACTTATTCCACTGAGCAGTCTCCCTGACCCCCTATAATAGACTTTAAATAGGACTCTGAATTAGATTTCAAAGTGAGATCACAGGAATATTCATGGGCATGAAAAACCTTCAAATATTCTAAATCATCTTAAAATGATGGAGAGTGCAACTTAGATTCATCATTCTCTTAAATTAGTGAATTTATAATTGAAATAATTATCCATCAGAAAATATGTATGCTGCATGCCTATAAAAGCTGCCAGATAAATAATTGGTGTACACACATGTGGAAGATCACCTGAGGGACTCTCCTTGAAAGAAGGGCAATTGTCTCCATATTGGCTGTGCTGACCCTATTTCCATGTATTGACAGGTACAGAGCTGGCTAGGATTTTTCCTTATCTCTTCAATTGGTTTTAAGCAATGCATATTGGTCTAGCTAAGGTTCTGGTGGTAGACTTTTTTTTTTTTTTGTCTTTTTGAGACAGGGTCACTATGCAGTTCAGGCTGGCCTTAAGCTCGCTTTGTAGCTCAGGCTGGTCTCGAACTCACAACAATCCTCCTGCCTCAGCCTCCCGAGTGCTGGGATTACAGGCATGCGCCACCACGCCCGGCGGTAGACTTTGAAGACAGCAGGCAAGTTTCCCTGATAACCCACACCTGCTGCTCTTTAATATGAGCCTGGTTGAGACAGGTGAAAGAACCAGGGCTCCAGGCTCCAGGCTCAAGACATGAATCAAGCGTCAAGACAGAGGATCTGTCTTCCTGGAGCTTAAAAGATTACACATCAGAGCTGAAGCACTCAACCCCAAAATGTTAGATACTATCTCAATAGTATAATGCAAATCACTTTTTCTGCATATCCTTCTCTCTGTATATGAGAGGGGTAAATGAAGGCCTCCTACCTAGCCCAGCTTACACTACTCTTCTACATTCTGTAATTTTTCAGTCATTTATCCTCAAGCCACTTCTCCTTCACATCTGAGTAAAACCTGGTCTGGTTCTGGGTTGAAGTCTTTCTTCAAGATAGCCATCACCATGGCTGGACTGAGGCTCCCTTGGCTCCCGATAACTAAAAATATGCTTTAGTAGGATTCCAACAACTTATCAAAGTGATTACAAATATAAACTTCCTGGACAGAGATGAGGACCAGAAAGGACTCACCATACATAAACAACATCCTACATATGTGTTAGATTTATTCTTAAACAACACAGCTACTACATTCTATCCTTTAAAGCATCTCTGACTTTTTTCATTAGGTTAATGTGATTCATACAGCAATTAGAGTTGTTATGACTATGTTTTTTTAATTCTATCAAAAAGATACTGACCAAATTCATTTTCCATTTTCATTCCAAATTGACTCCTCATGGTAGCATATGCCTGAAATCTCAGCACTAAGGGAGCTGAGACAGCTCTGATGAATGCCAATACTCAGGAAGCTGGCCTTGAATTCTCTTCACTGCAAATTCCAGTCCAGCAGAGGCTACAAAGTGAATTCAGGGTAGTCTGAACTGCATAGCAAAACTCTATCTCAAAAAGACACACACATGCACACACAAAAAAACAGACTCATGGCCTTATATGGCCAAAATGTTTCACTAGCAATCACTGCTCACATGTTAAAAAATGTGAGGATAAAATAATTAACTAAATTAAAGCAGATTTTAAAATGCAACTCCTCTGTAACTTGGGAAGATAGTCCTAGTGCCCTGGGAGAGCACCAAAAGCAGGAATGCACAGTTCTTTTGTGTAAAATGATTTGACATTTGCATATTTCCTTTGCACATCCTCCTCCCCATAGAATTTAAATCATCAAATAATCATTAGTTTTTCTGACAAAGGAAATTCCAAGGTAGCAAAGCTTTGAGAAAATGGGATGGGTTTAGATGGATTTACAGTGACATCAGAAGCAAAAATCCAGACCAAAAGACAAACTAGTAGCTTAAAAATGGGCAAGATTAAGGCTTGCCCAGCAGTTCAGTTGTTTAAAGCATTGCTTGGGCAGATGCAGTCAGGGGCAGGGGACTGCAGTTAGGTCCCCAGCCCCAGAAGCTGCACCACATTCTCCCTTAAGGCAGCCAAAACTAACAAAAAACAGAAACAAAACAATTGACCAAGCCTCACCTGTCTCAAATGTGTAATAGTTTGATCTGGTCAGTTTTCTTTTTTCTTTTTCTTTTTTTTTTTTTTTTTTTTTTGTTATGGTGCCAGGGATCAAACTCAGAACCTTGTGCTTGCCAGGCAAGCACTTATTCCACTGAGCTATTTTCCCTGGCCCCAACCTGGCCAGTTTTTGAGGAGCTCTCAAAGTGTCTTTCTTTCTGTCCCATTGGAAAATATTTACCTTCTTTTTGGTGAAACTCATTTATCAGCAAACACAATATCTTTAGCCCCAAATTTATACATGTGTCTTTTTTGGTTAAGCTACAATTTTGTCTTTTGGCTTGGATCTTTGCTTCTGATTTCACTGTAAATCCAGCTAAATGCAGCCAGCAAAACTCATCCCATTTTCTCAAAGTTTTGCTACCTTGGAATTTCCTTTGTCAGAAAAACTGGTGATCATTTGATGATTTAAATTCTGATCAGGGCTGCCTACTGAACTGTTCCCTTGAGTTCTGCCATTCAAGTGTTCAAAGCCTTCTGCAGTCACTGTCCAAAGAATCTTGGCTACTGCTCATTCAACAGCAGACATTGGTATCATCCATGTGACCCTAGTTTTGAGGAATGGAACATTTAAAAGTTACGGGATTTTGGAGATTTCTGTATAGAATTTAAAATGGATTAAATCCTCTTTAAATACAAAGCCCAGGACTAAATCCCTGATGGGAGCACCTGAGTAGATAAAGTGTGAAGCTGAGAGAAATATGTAAAGTTGCAGTGGAGGGCCTAGGAAGTTAGAAAAGTCAGGAAAATGAAATACATACTAAAGAAAGTCAGAGGTAAGTAAGAATGCCACTGAAAGGCAGATGGTATGCAGATTGCAACTGGCAAAGCCTTAGGCATAGAGATGGATAACTCCTTTGGAGCACACATCTTGCTGCCACTGGCCCAGGACAATTGATATGGAGCTATGAGATTTAATGTTTGCCTTATCAGGTATTCATACTGCTTTGCTTCAGTCTTTTTCTGATTTCCTATTCCTCCACTTGGGAAAGGAAATATTTATGCAATTTTATTGTGGTGTTATCAAACTTCTTCTGTTTTTGTGTTTTGTTGAGCCTCATGGCAAAATGTTTGCACTTTCGATTTTGAGTGCTACTGGAACTTTTAAGACTTTCAATATTCACCAAAAGTCTCATCTGTACAGAAGAGGTATGGGGAAGGTGACCGGATCTTGGAACACTAACTTCCGCAAATGATTAGTTCACTGATGAGTTCATAGCTGAATAGACTGGCAGGACTTAGAAACTGATTGGGAGAAGCCATTGACAGTGGATTTGATACAGGGACCTCCAAATGATATAGAGGAAAAAATGAAACTCCTGACATGAAAGGTACCTGGGATAAGTTCGTGTTCTCTAAAACCAAAGAATGAATTTTAGGAACAAATGGAGGTTATGAGCAGAATAGATTTACTGGGGGTAAGAAAGCTCCAGTCCTAGAGAGGGACAGGAAGAGTACCCTGAGCAGGTCGTCCCTGGGAAGCTGTCTCTTCCAGGGACTTTTATAGAGTAAAACTGTGTGGTGAGGCAGGCCTAAGGTGGTGGAGAACATGGGAACTCGCTTAGGTGGGCATAAGGTGGGAGAAAACTATGGTCAACCAATGAGATTACAAGCACCATTGATCACGTAAAATTCATTAAATCAGAATCAAATGGGAAATGAGTCAAATACTTAGTGGACACAAATATGGAACAGGGTCTCTTCCTGTTGGGGTTGGGTTAATGACTCATTTGGGTTCTTTCAAGGTGACTGATACTTGTTTAGAATATCAGTCCCTGATGCCCGTCCCTAGGGAAGTATGTAGCTGTATTTGTTTCTTTTTTCTTGAGGTCTGGCACAGAGGGAATGTCTGTCTCTTCCAAGTTGCAAAGTCACCTTCTCTTCTATATTGTCTCCTTGAGGGCCTAGTCCTGCCTGACTGCCTATAATATTTTTATCTAATTCATCTGCTTATAACAAATTGACTTTGGATGTTGCAGTATTTCTCTGGCTTCTGCCAAACCTTTATGCTTCCTGGACAGCAAGAGCTAAGTAGCTTTTCTCTGCCTTCCTGTTTCTACTTTGAAGCCTGCCAGTGGTGGATAGAAACCTTTGAAATCATGATTCCAAATAACCTTTAATTTATTTTTGATACAGGATCTCACTATGCAGCACTGAGTCATACTGATTCTCCTGTTTCAGGCCCCCAGTGCTGGGATTACAAGTGTACACCACCATGACTAGTGTCGGTAGCTGGTTTGGTGTGCCCTGGGGTGGGGCTGGTGTGGCATGTGGTGCCAAGGGGAAAACTCCAGTCCCTATGCTTGCTTAAACAGGTGCTTAGTCAGCAGAGCTATCTCAAGGACCCTTCCTTGGATATTCTTGAATGCTTAGTTTTCAAGATATACTCAAAAATCATCTTCTTGAATTCAAAAATAACTCTGGAGTATTTTTATTGGTGTTGAATTATATTGATAAGTTCATTTAGGGAGAGCTAATATCTTTCTTATGCCAGTCTGGCTAAGAACAGCAGTTTGTTCTGTCATTACTATTAGCAGTCTTTTATGAACGCTTCAATTTTTTAATCATACCATATGCATTCCCTACAAGTATGTTAGTGTGATTCCCGTCATCATTGCTACCATACATGGTGTTTATCTATCCTTCTGCTCTCTGTGCTTATGTGCCTGAATAATTGATTTGTGGTTAACTTGAAAACTATATACTTAAATGAATTATTTTATTGTTTGATACGTTTTATAATTAATTATTCAGTTTGTCAGAGATTCAATAATATCTACATATAAACAAATTTTTAATTCTTCCTCATCCATTTAAATATCTTTAATTGATTTCACTTCCCTAAATGCATTAGTTAATATCTCTTATACAAGGTTGATGAGTGACTGAAATAGTGCATATTTTTTCCCATTCCCCATCTTAGTGGATCTGTGTACAATGTTGTTTCTTTTTTTATTAAGATTACAATAGGCAGAATTGTAATGATTTCCTTGAGTCTTATGAATCCTGTTGAATATTGTCCTTGAATTTTTAACATATATATATTAAAACACCTGCTTAGGCAGATGCAAGGATGGGAGTTCAGTCCCCTGTGTGCTGTGCCAGCCCTACCCCCAGGTCTCACTGAGACAGTGATTAAGAGTGAGTGGGGTGGCCTGTGCTTGTAATCCCAGCGCTTGAGAGGCTGAAAACAGGAGGAACACTATGAGTCCTATCTGTGTAGTAAGACCCTGTAAACCCTGTGCTAAATGCTATATATATAACTACCAGTAGCTCTGTTAATTTTGCACATGGTATTAATACAAATCCTAACCTAGAGCTAAACTTAGATTCCAATAGTAATTCCTACTTGATCGTAGTATGTTATTTTTATACATGTTACCGGTGACTCTTAAAATAATGTTTGAATTTTGGTGTCTCCTTTCATGGCTAATTTGCTTTCTTTGCATTTTTTTAACCATAAAAGAAATATTTTGTTCTTTCATTGATTTGGAATAGTTTATCAGTATTTGAACTCTCTTGTCTTCCCTTATAAAACCAAATGATCCAATGATTCATGCGAAAGAAATAATTTCTTAATGTATTTCTCCTTTACGTCAATGGAAATTATTCTACTTAGCCTTCGATTTCAAGAGTCAGTTTTAGTATTTTGTATTTCTCTGAAGAATTCTCTCTGTGCAAAATATTATTTCTACTGATTTACTTTATGAAATTATTGTCATAGTACTATAAGTTCTATATCCAAACACACTTCCACAGATGGATAGATAAATATATAGATAGGCAAGTGGTTTTTTTGTTTTATTTCAGTGGCTATTTCTTTCCATGAATTTCTTTATGAATGATTATGTTCCTTTTCAAAAGTAAAATTAAAGGGTCGGCGAGATAGCTCAGCAGTCTAAAGCACCTGCTTAGGCAAGCTTAGATAACCACAGGGACCAAAGTTCTAACCCCAGAGCAGGCTGAGCTGGCCACAATAGATAGATTAGATAGATAGATAGATAGATAGATAGATAGATAGATAGATAGATAGATAGATAGATAGATGATAGATAGATAGATTGATAGATAGATATTTTTAAAAAATGAAATTGAAAACCTAGCATGGATTTCTAAATATAAACATTGTATTTCCACATATTAAGTTCTTGCTCTCAAAACTTTCTCCTTATATTGTGAATTAACCTTTCCTATGTCTCTGATAGTTCATTATTTATATTATTAGACTTTTTTATAGTTTTGTGGCTGAAATTTAATTTAGTTTTATTAGGTTATTTTTACTTGTAATAATATTCAATTCAAATCTATTCTGATCACTACTTATAAACCTAAATTTTTTTTCAAGAATATGGTATTTAGCAGTCAATTTTTAATCCTTGAAACCAACACCTAAGATAAACAAATGAAAGGAAGAGAGGTATTTGGGTCATGGTTTTAGAGGGTCTGAGGGTTCAGTCTGTCCTAGGCAGCATTCAAGACAGCAATGTCCACAGTGGGAGGGGGGCCACAGCAGAGCGAAGCCAGAACACCAGGGCAACCGCACTAGAGGAAAAATGAGCCAGGGACCCAGTATAGTACCCAAGATTATGCTACCAAGATTTAAAAAGACATAAGCAAAAGTGTGTTTTTTAAAACACCAAAGCCTTTAAGCCAATCAAGTTGGCTATCTTTTGTGTGTGTGTGTCTTTTTGAGACAAGGTCTCACTATGCAGTTCAGGCTGGCCTTAAGCTCACTTTGTAGCTCAGGCTGGTCTCGAACTCACAACAATCCTCCCATCCTGCCTCAGCCTCCTGAGTGCTGGGATTACAGGCATGCACCATCACATCTGGCTGGCTATCTGTTTTACTGTTATGTGGTCATTGTATTCATAGCCCAGGCTGAGCTCCAACTTGTAATTTTCCTTCCTTACCCTCCCAGAGAACTGAGGTAATAGACATGTGGCACTATATCTACCCACTGCAGCTTTAAATATTATTCTTGTTACCTAAATTTATCCTGGTAGAATTCAATTTTAAATATTATCACTCTTTTTCCTGACTTTTATTTCCACTTTGTATCTACTAATATATGTAATCTTGTCTAAATGAGTCATTTAGCTCTTTTAATTGTTTTAGGTGTTTATTCAATCCCCATATTAACATTTTATTTGACTTGACTTTTGAGTATCATATCATGTAATTTAATTTTTATATGTGAATTAACTGCTTTTTGTATAAGTTATTTCCAGACTTCTTTAAAATTTTCTTTTGATTTCTCCCTATATTTTTGTTCTTTCTTAGTTTCGAATTTCTGACTTAAGGTAGTTTATCATTCTGCATCTTGCTGTGAGCATGTTTTCTGTCTACCAAATAATGCTTTTGTTTATGGGAAGGGACAAGATTTGATGAGAGAAATTAGGTTTTCTGTTTCCTAGAACAGTTTCTGTAGACTTTTCTTAATGAATGCTATGACACTGGTTTTATAAAATTCCTAGTTTATTATATTTTTGTCAGGTTAGCTTTCCACAAAAACTTTAATGATACATTTTTTGTGTATATATGCTTTATTTGATGAGGAGTGGGCTGGTTATAATTACAGAGGAATTGCATCAGATTTCATGAGTTTTTTCTTTTTCCTTTTCAGTGATAGTTATTCCTTTCACATTTCTTTTTCTTTAATCTCCAAGATATATGTGTCCAAATAACACTCTCTTTAATACAGTTTGTCATTTAAAGTCACATTTTGTTGGCATAAGTATTTTATATTTCCCAGTAGTTTTCCAGGCACATGCACCTATTCATATCAATAAGTTATGTTACAAAGTCTTCTATTAATATCCTTACAGAACAGTGGCTAAGGCATAATGAAATACAGGAAACATGTATATGTAACTCCATTAAATACGTATATTGATTTCATGTCATATAAATGCAAATATTTTGTTATCAAAATGAATGAATCAAATTGTTTTACATTTCAAAGGTAATGTTGGTTAATCAGCTGTCCTACTGTGTGTTTGCTTTAATAATTTAACTTGCTCTTTGATAGGTTACAGCCCGAGTACAGACTGCCAAGTTTTCATAGTCCTGATCCAACATGGCCAACTCTGCCAACAGCAGCTCATCGTGATCTTCCCAAGGACCACTTCCCCCTCCTGCCCCACCCCAGTCCTGGGAACGATTTCCTCTCACCTTTCCAGGGCCAAGAGCTAACCTCCCGTCAGCTCCGTGTATGTTACCGCCCTCAGCAAAAGTCCATGAAGTCTCGGCCTCCCTGTCTCGGGTCGGAGGATCCGCCACCACCCTGCACACCCATCCTCTCCCACTCTTCAGAGTTAATAAAGGCTCCCCACCGCCCTGTATTTCTTCTTCTCTGCGCAATGACCTCTGACGATAAACCTGACGCTTAGTTCTGGAATTCAGCAGACAGAATATGGCAATTTTTGTTGTCTCTTTATAATCTGTTTTCCTTCTCTATAATAGTTAAACCAGATCATGAATTTGGCACATAAAATGCCCTTCAAAATGTTTTTAATTCACTGATTAAAATGATAAGAATTCCTAATGATGTTTATCCCATTTAAGAGTATTCCTAATGATAGGCTAAGTAATTACTAATACAATTCAAGTAATTGCAAATAAAATTACAGTTAAACTCCTGGGTACAATTATGATATTTTGCAAAACATAATTCTCAGACAAAACCTATTTAAAATAAAACAATAATGTAAAATGCATGCAATTAAACATTTTAGAAATTTTTTTCACATTATGTTTCAAATGGATACAACCTTTATGTGGATTATTCATTTTAAAGGTATATGTTTGTAAAACTCAGTATGCTGAAAATATATATTCAGAATTTGTCAAACTCTACACATCTTATTAAATATTTGTCTGATGTACACATAGAACATATCACTTTCAATAAACTAACATACATTTATATGTTTGAATTTTATTATCATAAAATGACTCCAAAATCAGGATATATTTATCAAAACAAAATTCACAGGATACAAGACATAGTACTTTAATAAAGCTATTATAAGATCATGCAAAACTTAAGTCTAAACCAGGTGTGGTGGCATAGGCCTGTAATCCCAGCACTTAGGAGGTTGAGGCAGGAGGATTGTTGTGAGTTCGAGACCAGCCTGAGCTACAAAGTGAGCTTAAGGCCAGCCTGAACTGCATAGTGAGACCCTGTCTCAAAAAAAGACCAAAAAAAAAAAACCTTAAGTCTAACAAAAAGGAATTGTCAGGGCCGGCCTGATGGCTCGGTGGACTGAAGCACCTGCTTAGGTCATGATTCATCCCAGGCATGCTGTGCTGGCCCCGCCCCTGAGGCGCGCTGAAACTGCACTTGAGGCTGGGCATGTTGGCATGCGCCTGCAACCCCAGCTCTTGGGAGGCTGAACACAGGCGGATCACTATGTGTCCGATCTATGTAATGAAATCCTGTAGACCTTTACTAAAAATACAGAAAAACAGGACTGTCCTAATTTTTTCAAATAATTAATATTTAGTGATTAGTATTTTATATTCAGGTAATTTTAAAATTTCCCTTTGAATAATAACATTATGTTTTCTATCCCCTGATTGCATATATACATTGCTCTTGCTTACTCAAGAATCACTCTACCATCTACTAGTCCACCCAAGCCTATCATCCCTACCACCTATGAATAATTTCTTAATTACTTTCTCTTTAAAATAACTTCTCATTCCACTATGCCCCATTCCCTAATTAAATGTTACATTAAGTTCATATTTCATCCCATTTGAACTATATATTATAAAGGTCATTGTCTAGTTATGACAATGACCTATAGAAGAGTAGGTCAATATTGTTTCTAGATAATCTATATGCTATTTATATTATAAATAGTATAATAATTAATAGAAAGTACAAAACACAACACACATAAACTCTATTTTAAAGTATATCTAACTTATTTCAAAATATCTGATATGGAATCAAAAGATATGACACAAAGTAGCATCAAATCTACACGGTTAATCTACACCATTCAAAAACAAAACAGGGGCCAAAACAGCAGCACAAGAGCCTTCCTCACAGGCACAAGGTCCTGAGTTTGATGGCCAGTGCAGCCTAAATAAACAAATAAAATAGATGAAAGTGGTAATATCTTTCATTTTCCTGCCGTCCAAAGTAGACTTTTCACTGAAAAAGATATTGCATTTGTATCAATGACATTTCTAGCAATCAATTGTTATTTCTAATATTCTATTTAGAAATAGAAATAGAAATTAGAAAGAAATATTTAGACAATATCTAAATGAATGCAGAGTGATTTTTAACTACCCATGACCCTTTAGTAAAACAAAGTTAATAGACTTATGCATAAATTATAGTTTTTGGTCATTAACTAAAATTTTACAATGGTGAACCTGACTTATTATACTTGTGCCTATATTTTTGTGGTCATTGTAGTTTTGCATTTTCAGTAGTCTCTCATATACTCTAGCATTAATGCCAAAACACTGTATACAAAACAAAAAACCTCCTATGTATGAACCATGTACTTGTCTAACTTCTCTATTCCTTTTGATTTCCAAATGAGTCATGATTAGTGAGTACAGAAATAAAACCTGAGGAAAAAATCAACAGACATTCTATCCCAAAGTTATTTGGTAGGAAATTGTGTTTTAGTAATATACCAGTAGATCCAATTTTATTTTCTGTCACTATGATATATAAGTCTTTTGTTATCTCAAATTACACTCTAACTTTGGTCTTTTCTCTTGTTTTGCCATACATAGTTTTTTCAAAAAGCAAACGAATGATGTGAAAAACTGTTCCTATAAAACAGGTGCAATATAATGAAATTAATTATATATATAAAGTTTTATATATATATATATATATATATATGCTATGAAATATACTCATTCTATTGGTGCAGATGAGCATTAAAATTATTTTACAAAGATATACACTTCATTTTTTTTTTAGTTTTTTTTTTTTAAGAACAAAATATATTTATTGGGGAAAAGAAAGCTTCTGCCCAGGAAAGGGAAAAAGCAAGTTGTCCCCCAAAAGATACATGCTTTTAAGGACCTTAAACTTTCATCTTTGTGGTTAAGAAATTGAGTCTATATTATAATTTAAGTAAATTGAACTGTGAATAATTTTTAAAATTATTTCAATTCTAAATTCACTTCAATTTGAAAAAATAAAGGTTCCCACAATTTATAATTTCTTTGCATATAAATCAGTTACCATGATTCCAGAAGGCAGAAGTACTTGTTATTTTCACATATCATTCTCCATTCAAAAATAGATCTTGATTTGGGTTTGAAGCAATGTTCACCTGTGCCACTGTGCTGAAATGCAATTTAATCTGTGCTCCCCAGCCAAATGACATCACCCATGTCTGTTTTCTACTTTGCCATTCAGATGAGAATTTTTGCTCCAAAATAAAAAGCAACACATCTGAAAGTCCAAGGATTTCTATGGCATGATTCAAAATTCCCCTCAAAAGGCTCAGGTGTCCGGAGTGAGGCTTTTCAAAGGTTATCTGATCATAAGAACACTGCACTACCTTATCAGGGCGTTAATCAATTCACTTGCGGCAGAATGTGCTGTTCGGTTGTGGCTCTGTAGGAAGTTGTGCCACGGAGGGAACCGGCTGGGAGGGTTCACCCTTGTCCCTGACCCTTTCCTCTTTCTTAGGCTGTTTCCATGGGTTATGGAGCTTTCCCATGCGATGCCCTCCAGAGTTTTATTTCTGCCCGCTAACCATATACTGAAGCCTCTGAAATTTTGAGCAGAAAGAAACCTTTCCATAGCAACAAAAAGTTTAAATACACTGATACACACTACAAGAGAACACTAGAATTTTAAGTCATATATTATAGGATTTTAAGAATGGTATTAACATTGTAGGCAGCTAAATTAGATAGAAATATATTATAGGCAGTCAGATGACCAGGCCCTCAGGGAACAAGATAGAAGAAACAGTGACTTTGCAACTTGGAAGAGACAGACACTCCCTATGGGCCAGACCTCAAGACAAAAGAGTAAACAAATACAGCTACATACTTCCCTAGGGATGGGCATCAGGGATTGATTTCTAAATAGGCATCAATCACCCTGAAAGTGCCCAAATGAATCACTAACCCAACTGCCAATAGCAAGAGACCCTGTTCCAAATTCATGCCTGCTTGCTAAGTGATTCGCTTCCTCATTTGATACTAAATTTAATCAATTTTACCTGAGCAATGGTGCTTGTAATCTCATTGACTGACCACAGTATTGTCCCACCTCGTACTCACTTAAGGGAGTTCTCCTGTTCTCCACCCACCTCACCACAGGGTTTTCCTGTATAAGAGTCCCTGGAAGAGACAGCTTCCTAGGGCCGCCCACTCGAGGCCCTCCTTCAGTCCCTCTCACTACAGCTTTTTTTCCCCCAATAAATATATTCTGCTCATGACATCCATTTGTTTCTGAATAATCAACATTCATGTTTTTTATTTTCAATTTTATAAGGGTATTTATATTTTACTGATTTGGACCGAAGTCTGGTTTTGGTAGATAATTAGACTAAAACAACTGTGAGTAGGAAAAGTCACAAATATGTACACGACTGGTCACTTCACTAATTCATTAGTGATAATACAAATTTTGACAAGAACAGAGGATAAATAACCAAACTATAAGCCTCTAAAGAGCAGGACCGAATTCCCCAGAGTTTTTCAGGACCAGTAGAAAAAAGCTGTCAGACTCTAAATAAAAGGCAAGAAAAGGTGTCTAAAAAGTAAAAATTTGGGTTTACCACAGTTATGATGGGGGGGTCATGTTTTATACAATTTTGGCTTTAATAATGTGGTCAGTTTCTTATCCTATTTCTACAACACAGGAAGAAATGAATGTATGTGGCAAATGATAATAATTATTCAATATGTAATGTATAAAATGCAGTTAAAATTGTCAAGTGTACAAAGAAACAAAGATGAATGATTTTGATAAACATAAAAGTAAACAGGTTTATTAGGATAACAGATGACAGAAGCAACTGAGTTAGGAGAAGGACTTTAAAATAGATATAAGTGACAGTCAAAAAGCATAATATAGTGTGTGTATGTGTGTGTGTGTGTGTGTGTGTGTGTGTGCACATGCTGTATGCACGTTCTGAAATCTAATAATTAGAATCTATGTAAAGTCACAAAATTGAAAAACATGTAAGATTGCAAACACAGTATTTGATATTAACAACAATGAACTAAGGGAATCAAATCCAAACACAGTTTCATTGAGCAGGAAAATGAATCAAAGCGAATAACCAATGGTTTCATGTTGGAAAAGGAATGTTAAAAAATGTCTGAATGTAATAAATTGTGGAAAACGCACAAAGGTCTAAGACACATGAGGGTAGTATACCAAAATTAGGGAAGTGAAAACACAGCCTTGCTGCACTAGATAACAGATTTTCACAAAATAGCAAAAAGAAACAACATACAGACCCTTACACTTCAGTTGCGTGTAGACGGAAGGGGCAATACAGGAAAGACCAAGTGAAGACCAAAAACGCAACTGCACCCGAGGAGGGAGGGAGGAGAGGAAAGAGGGTGAAAGGAGGCATCGGGACATGTTATGCGCATGTACAATCCCCATGCAAGGAATGCAAGTATTGGGTACTGCAAACATGTACAAAAAATAAAGGAAAGGAAAAAAAAAAGTCAAGGATTAACAGGTGGGAAAAGGGAAAGGAGAGGAAAAGGAAAGGGGGTGACAGGAGGAATTTAGATGCACATGCAAGTGTACAACTCCAGACCAGTAAGGTGGTCATTATGCAATGCAAGTGTGTACTAAGAAAATAAAACTTGAAGATGTGTACGTTAAGGAACAACAGGCTTACACTGACTGTTCAACTGAAACAGTGAAATTTCAAAGGCAACAGAGTAACATCTTTGAAAGAAAATAATTGCTAAGATGGAATCATATGCTAAGTAAAATTTCTTCAGAGTGAAGTTTAGTAAGTACATTTGCAGGTGAATAAGTTAACAAGATGCTGTCACTGCACTTGCACCAGGAAACAAACTAATGTACAAAAACACACAACAAATTAGGTTAGTTGCAAGTTACAATGTTAAATGTAACAGCATGAAAATTAGGGAATAAACTGAAAAAATAAGACAGGTGTCTAGGTACTTTTCCCTTGTTGCTGGGACAAAATACCTGACACCCAAAAACTAAGGGGGAAAAGGTAGTTTGTGGAGGATTCAGTCCATAATCAGCTGGCCCCAAAGCGGGGTGGCCTAGCCCAGGGGCAACAGTTCGGGGCAGCTGCGGGTAGCAACAGCGAGTGAGAGAGTGGAGGCAATCCTCTTCTCCTCCCGCAAGCTGTACGCTGGCTCTCTGCCCACACCATCTCCCTGCCCTCCTCTTCCACAAGCTCAGGATGTTCATGAAGTAGGGCCCTGGCCTCCTGCTGAGCCACTTAGGTAAACTTCTAAACTTCTCAGTCTCCAAGTTGACACATTGCATCAACCTTTGCAGCACTGTGCATATGTGGGTGTATACAGCCAAATGCTTAGAAAAGTCCTTACATTGCATTAGAGGGTTAAAAATCTAATATTCGAATAGGTGAAAATGTAAAGTTGAAAAGAACAAATGAAATGAAAGTATTCCAAGTTTCTTCCATATTGTTAAGACTAGTAAAATAGATTTACTGTAACTATAATCCAAGAATATGTGTTATATATTTTCCAGCTGTAGCTCATGATGACTGAAAATTACTCCTCGCCTCCCCCGTTGTCAGCACCTAGCAATAATTCTTGGAAGTCATCCCAGGGGAACAAGGTATTACAGATATCTTGTGAATAGAATCCAGGGACGCTGCTAAGCATATTAGAAAGCAAAAGAGATCTTCCACAACAAAGAATGGCAGTCTCAGATATGAACAGGACCAACAGTAAAAGTCTGTATAATGGTGTTATGGTTTCTCTCTCGATGTCCCCCAAAGCCTCATGCAAGCTTAGGCTTTTTCAAAGGTAGTTGAATCTAGTTTGTGATTGAGTCAAAGTCCATTCTGGGGGTATAAGTAGTACATACACCCACAGGCACATAGCCTACGTACAATACAAGGGACAGAAAGAGCTCTCTGGCTCTCTCTCTCTCTCTCTGTCTCTCTGTCTCTCTCCCTCTCTCCCTCTCTCCTTTTCTTCTCCCTCCTCCTCTACCTTTGTAGGAGACGCTTCCTGGTCCTCGTCTCAGTCCAAGAAACCAATATTTGTAATCCCAAAGTTGCGTTATTGTAATCCCATCAAGTTGATTCCAATCTACCACTTTCCATGCAACCCATGGTGAAAATGAGGACACTAAATTATATTTTTAATCATCGGGGAGTCGAGGGGCTCTAAGTCCTGCCATGACACGGCTTTCCGGAACCAAGAGAGCAACCCAGGGGCTCACCAGGTTTTTATCCAGTGGGGGAGTGGCTTGAGGATTGACTGAGAATTGTGGGAAGCAGGTGACTACTGTGAGCTGAGCTAGGTGGGTGGCCTACATTTACCTCTGCCATATGCAGAGAGGATATGCAGAGAGAGTAATCTGCATTATATAGTATTTAATGTTTTGGGAAGTCTAGGGCTTCAGCTTTGATGTAGTCTTTTAAGCCCCAGGAAGTCATAGCCTCTATCTTGAGGCTCGATCCCAGCTGGCAGCACAGAGCATTAGCTCTACCATCCTGTCTCCACCCGGCTCACGTTAAGGAGCAGCAGGCTTACCAGGGAAACACACATGCCACCTTCAAAGACTATCACCAGCACCTCAGCTAGACCAATACACATTGCTTAAGGCCAATTGAAGGATAAACAGAAGTCCTAGCCAGCTCTGTACATAGCAATATGAGGAAATAGGATCAAACTCAGTCAAAATGGAGACAGTCCCTTTTCTTTCAAGGAGAGCTGCTCAGGTGGTCCCCCACATCCCTTCACCTCTCCTCCCCCTTTTCCTCTCTCTCTTCTTCCTCATCGCTGTCTTCCCTTGTCATGAACTGCTGTCCCTCTGCTATGTGCCACCTTCCTTACAGCCAGCTGAATATAGACCGAAGACGCTGTGAGCTAATAAACCTCTTCCCTTTTAAACTTGGGTGTTTGATCTCAGCAATGAGAGAAAAATAACTAGAACAAAAAGCAGTCATTAATTTATAGTAAATATACAAATAAGTGAAATGACAGCAAATATGATAATAAAACACTTTGTTACTACACAATATGACAGTATAAAAGAGAAACACAAAATGTAAATTAGAAAGGAAGTGGGGGGATGGGGAGACAGCTTGGCTGACTAAGCGCCTGCCTGGCAAGCGCAAGGTCCCAAGTTCAATCCCTGGTACCGCATGCCAAGCTGGTCTTGGAACCGGTTCTGGGCACTTGATGTAGGCCTTGAAACTGGGGCAAGGTGGTGCATACCTGTAATCCCAGCTCTGGGGAGGCTGGGATAGGAGGATCACTAGGAGTCCAAACTGCATAGCAAGACTCTATATCAAATAATAGATAAGTAATGTGTAGGAAAATGCTTGATGTGAAACCAAATATATCGATAATTAAAATACATATCCAAGGATATATCTGTAGTGGCAGCGTCACCCCAGTGACAAGGAAACTGTATCCCACATATGGAAAATGAAGGATTCTGAGAACCAGTAAAGAAGGAAAGGGAGCTTATTTAAATGGGATTTTGAGAAAGCAAAGTAGAAAATGGTACAGAGCAATTCATAAACTCAACCTCAGAGAACCTAATCCATGACGTGAGCAGTCGTATAAGCAACCCTAATATTACGAGGGCACCAGAAAGCCTTCCATGGGGAAAGCTGAGGGCTGTACAACTTCAGCAACTTTTCAGGCACAACACCGTGCTTACAAGTTCACAGCTAAGAGTGTCAGCATGGCCAAGGGGTCTAGGCACTAGACTCAAATTCCTCTTCCCACATTCGGGGTTTCTGGTCCTCATATGGAGGCATGGGTTCAAATCTCACTTCTGACACACTCGTTTTTCTTTCTTTCTGGCAAGTGCAGGGGCCTGAGTTCAATCCCTGGTTCCACCAAATAAATAAATAAATAAATAAATAAATAAATAAATAAATAAATAAAAGTTTGCAGCCAAGCCACAGAGGATCCGCTCTTTGTTTTCTGCCACTCCACACACTTCTCTTCAACAGAAGTTCACTAAATCCACTTACAACTACACCTGCGCAACAGACTGTCAGCCCAGGCACAACACCAGAAGCCTGCCCTAGGGAAGCCTCTGATGCGCAGCGGGAAGGCGGTCTAGCTTACAGCGGGCAGTTCTCAGCGCAGGAAGTTCAGAAACATTTTGAAAAGTGACTCTTCAGGAGTTAATACCTGCACCTCGTATGACACTGAAGCATTACAAAAACATTTTGCAGTGTATTGATTTGTCAGATCTGTCCTGTTAATTTGTCTGGAAACTGTCTCATTGCTATTTGTTCTTCAATAAAAATAATAATTAAAAAAGAAGTTAATACCTTTATAAGAACTGATTCAAATTATATGAAAGTTGCCAAAAGAATAATTAATTCAAAATAATTACTAGAATATCCAACAGAATTAAAGAGCATACGAACAGCTGGATAAGATATGAAAGGCAATGAAAGATGCAGAATAGAGCAGTACAGTGAAGATGATAGAGATTCTGAAATCCACTTGGAAAGCAAAATGAGTCATATGAAAACCTCTAAGAAAGGGTTCATCTATAAACTAGACCAAGTTTCAGGAGAGAATTGCAGAACCTGTAGACAAGACAGATGTTCACATTGGGGCAGCAATTAAAAGAAGAAGTTAGGGGGAAAAAACATAAGGGGATCTCTGGCATGTAACTAAGAGATCAAATTTAAAGCTATTTGAGGGGCCTGGGAGATGGCTCAGTGGAATAAGCGCTTCCCTGGCAAGTGCAAGGACCTGAGTTCAATCCCTGGTTCTGCAAAAATAAATAAATAAAGCTATTTGAATAGAAAATGGCACACATGAGAACGAAAGGTATGAAAAATTGATTCAGTGAGATAACTTTTTAAAATTCCCAAATTTGTGAACGCTATAGACATTCATGTACAGGAGGTATTAAAAATGCTAAACCGGGAGCCGGCTGGATGGCTCAGCAGAGTAAAGCACCTGCTTAGGCATACACAAGAACAGAGTTTGATCCCCAGGCCTGCCTTGCCCGCCCCGCCCCCAGGGCACCCTGGGCCTGGGGTGATAGCTCAGAGGTATAAGCACCCACCTGGCAAGCACAAGGACCTGGGTTCAATCGCTGTGTCAGCCATGAATCCTGGGGTGCGTACATCATGCTGGCCCAGAACAGGGTGGGGAAGTTAAAACAGGAAGATCGCTAAGAGCTTGAAACCAGCCCGGGGGTTGCAAAAATGAGCACAAGACCAGCCAGAAATGCATAATAAAATCCTGTCTCTAAATAAATAAATAAACCTTATATTATCCATCCTGAAGGACATAACTAGAAAGTGTACCCGTTTGTTAGTCCTGTCTAATAAAAAAGATAAACTTTCTCTTTAAATATCACACTTTGACATAAATTCATCCATTTAACAGAAGCTTAACAATAAACAAAAAGACAAATTCTTTAGGTAATGCGAATTCCAATTATGTTGAAAAACAACTAATTACAAGTAATGGTAAGTGTATATATTCACTTATTATAAATGTGATAGAAAAGATAGCAGACTCTTGTGGGTAGGAAATAATCATTCAGTCACATGAGAGAGATCATTGAGAACATTTTAAAAATAGAAATGTATAATTTGAGATAAAAGTATGAAAAGAAAATGATAAAAGGTTTATTGTAATGTCGCAAATAATGCTACAAGAAAACAAGTAAAAAAAAAAATGGAAAAAAAAGAAGCAAGCAAAAATCAGAGTAGTACGACCATAGAGGGCATTGGGAGGGTATTTGCCTCGAAAGAAGTGAACCTAAAACACACGAGAGTTAATAGGGACCCGATGTAAATGTTAAACAGCAGAACATATTCAGAGCAGTACCATAACTGAATCCACACTTTTGAAATCCTATTCTAAAGGGAGGGATAAGACAAGAGGCTCCTACTTTTAAAATTACCAATGGTGAAGATTTTTAAACCTAAGGAAATGTGAGAAAAATAGTTTGAATATATTACCAGGATATCTGTTCATTTGTTGAATAGGACAAAAATGAAGACAGAAAAATGATAATGTCTAGGACTCTAAGTGGTGCATTTTGTATTTCATTGAAAAAACATAATGCTACTTCATAAAGACTAACTATCCAAAGAATTGGACATGCGATAGGCAAGCTGTTCATTAGAAAAAATTTGTAAATCATGAAACACATAAACAATAGTAAGCAAAGGCAGTAAATAGATTGCTTGAGATGCCTAGAATGCAAACATGCAGTAAGAATATCGAAAATGGATCATCAATATCTATCATCTACCTGGAAGATAAGAAGCTTGAAAAGTTCATGGAAAGGGGCCGGGGAGATGGTTCAGTAGAATAAGTGCTTCCCTGGCAAGTGCAAGGGCCAGAGTTCAATCCTTGGTTCCATAAAAAAAAAAAAAAAAAATTCATGAGAAATAGAGAAAGTAATATAATTGCATAGCATAAAATATTCATTTATTCCAAAAAAGTAAAACTTTTTAAAAGTACTGATTTAGGATTTTTTTTTTTTTTTTTTTTTTTTTGTGGAACTGGGGATTGAACTCAGACCCCTGTGCTTGCCAGGCAAGTGTAGGATATGTGTTAATTGTGCTAGGACATAAAGCTCAATGCCCACATTTAAAGGAAGAGAAGTTTGTTTAGAGGATTCAGACTACTGTTGCCTTACTCCTAGCATGAAGGGCAAAGTGGAAGGTTTTGGCCTACACTGTGGTGGCCAGGAGACAGAGTGCTTAGGGAAGAATCTGGGAAGGAGGTGCACCCTGCCAACAGCACACCCTGGGACCCACCCTCTCTGAGCACACTCTACCTATGCAAACGAGGGTTGGTCCACTGGTGACTAGAGCTCCCCAACATGGAGAACAGAACTTTTTTAAATGTGAGGAATAAAATTAATTCAACTTCCTTATTACCACAACACAGTACTTGGGGGAGGAAACCAATTTTACATAATATGCTTTTCAATAAAGAAGACAATATATATTTCAAGCTAGCAAACAAGCGCACTTAACAAACTTACGTTTTAACTTCTCCACAACTACAAAAAGAAATCAAACTGATTTCTGACATTTTATAGCAAAATTTGAGGAGACAGACTTATATGTATGTTCTCTACACTTTTATTGCTTTCCCTGATTTCCTTCTTTCTTTTCCCATTTGTTCTGTGAGTTGAAATTCAATTTAAAGAAAAGTAAGGATGAATGAAGCCCTGGATCTGGCCAGGGCACCAGCACCATACTCGGTGTTTTCAGGGACCAATTTTTCACAATGTTTGAAGGCAGCGAGATATTAGTATTCATCTCACATTGGAAGTAAGCTGAAAAGGAACAGTTACACTTTTCAGTCTGCTTGGTTTTTTTATTTGAAGTGAAAACTCACAACCCCATCTGTAGCTACAGGGAGGAATACAAAACACAGACACAAACTGGGTTTCTTTTCTGTTAAATGTAAGGTCAGTATATGAAATCTACTTAAATGATTTTTATTTAATTTGATTTTAATTATATAATTGATTTTAATGAAATGTATTAGGGTTTGAAACATGTTATATAGAGGGAAAGAGAAGAGTATTTAATCAAACATTTGTATGAAAACAGATAACATAACTTTCTCCTTAGCTTTTGAACCTTGTGGGAACTTTCTTAAAATGGAAAAGAAAACGTCATAGAAATACTTTGGGAAGGATTCTTTTTTTTTATTTTTATTTTTGGCTGGCTCAGGCTACCTTTCATGCAGCATGTGGAGGTGGGGAGTGAACCTCAGTCCTGCACACCTGACTGACTTTACACAGCATGTGCTTTAATTAACTAGCTAACCAGCAAGCCCCCATAGAAATAATTTGGAATCTGTTTTACAACCTCAAATATCTTATATGTGATTCTCCTGTAACAAGTGAGAAAAACATTGTTCTATAATTATTGCATACTCATGAGCTTCTCAGGATAACAAGGGGCAGTAACACCTTTTTCCTTTGTTTTATCTATAAATAGTGAGAAAAATATAATAGTGGTCATTTACTCTTTGTGCTTTAAAATGTACCCCATTCTGTAGAAAGTTGAGAAACTGAATTATAACCATTTGTAATAATATTATTGCTTATTTCCCAGAATTTTCAATAATCTTATTCTTTAAAAAAAAAACCTATAGTTTATGACTAAAAATACACTTTGCCAAAGTGCTTAGTTTGAAATAGCACAATCTACTTTTTAAAAACTCTGAAAGAAAATTATCTTTCTAATGATTATTGAATTTGAGTAATTCAAACCAAATCTTACACAAGGTAACTAATGAGACATTTATTGATTTTTTCACATATATACCCAGCATTTTACAAGGTGGTAGAGAAATAGCAAATAAGATAATAATTTAGACCAGTTCTCAAGAACTTGGTTTATAATTAAATAGGACAGAAAAACTTATATACAACTGCCTAGAAAATACCTTAAAATCAGTTCTGTAATAATACTTCACTAATGAACTTAGAGTCCTTAACCTCCGTTAAAAGAAATAAGAGCAACCTGCTCAGGTCCACCTTCCGTCCCTCTCCAAAAGAAGCTTTTCTTTCCGATAAAGTTTTACCCTCAATCTCCGTTTGTTCCTAAAATTCATAATTTGGTTTTAGAGAACATGAACTCATCCAGGTCAGGTTGGGAGATTTAATCCTCTGTATCATTATGAATACCTACAATAAAGACAACAACATGAAATGTATTAATTATTGCAACTGTCCTACTAACCTGTTTTTTTCTTTATTTTATTGCAGTACAAACATCAATCAGACAGTTTCAAGACACCTTAACAAGACAGATTAGATAAATCAATACATTGCAAACTGTTTTCATACTGTTTTGGTATCGTACAAGGTGCGTACATGATATATTTACAGATATTATATTAGCAGATGTCCCTTATCGGTAAATTAAGAGTGTAACAGCTTACTTATCTTATTTTTTATGCACGAATTGTAACAAAAATTCAGTAATTATTTTCCCACTGGATGACCGTAGTACTAGAAGCCGATATACTATCCTGTCCAATTACCATTAGTGCAGATCTTGCCTCTCCTAGGATTATGTAGAAGCACAGCGTTATCTACCCCAACTGTACTGTCTATACGCACACATCATGATTTTTTCTTTCTATACCCTTTCCTTTGTCTACACCTATCAAAGGTGGGCACTCCATTGTCATTCAACTAACTTAGGTGCTTGAACTCGACACCACAGTCCAACACAATCCAGCATTCCACAACAATACTGAGTTATTCAAAGAAGTTGTCGACCATAGCCATTTACAGCTCAGCTTAATATTATGGCCCCACGATGTATACTTCATTTTTATACTTTTCTGCTTGATGGTTAAGACCTAGATAGAGCAAGACTTATATGCCAACACATGAACATTATATTTCTTATGTGGTCAGTGAAGTCCTCTCAGGGTTTATCTTGTAGTTCTATACATTATTGTGTAGATCCTTTGTGTCATTCATGTGGATGAGTCACGGCCAATGCTTCACCAGTTTGCTCTCTGTGAGAGCTTCAGAGAAAGTTTTCTCTTCATGTAACTCTCCCAAGGCACACTATAGAACTTCAGTCTCTTTCCTCTGTGGCTCCATAATCTCCTTGTTCAGAAAATTTGGAGCTCACCTGAGTTGCATGATGTTGCAGTACAGGTTCTCCTATGTCCTGAGTCTTCGCTGACCTTGAAAGGCTAGAGCCAAAATGTTGTCTGGCCTTGTGGATCTTCTATTTCTCCAACTCTGACTTGTGAACTTAGGTTGTTAACTATCCAGAAGAAAAGCTGATTAGTATCCTGCAGCATATGCCATTCACTTTGCCTTATCTGACTCAATTGATTTTAGTTGTTGTACGTTTTGTATTTCTACTTTTCGCTTGTTATACTAGGGAGACTATATGATATTTACAAATGTGTGCCTGGTTTATTTCACTTATGAGTATATGTTCAAGTGGCATCCACTTCAGTATAAATGCTTCAAACTTATCATTCTTAATAGCTGAGTAATACTCCATTATATAGAAATACCACATCTTTTTCAACCATTCCTCATGTGATGGACATCTCGGTTGTTTCCAAGATTTTTCTATCAAACATTGCACTGCTATAAACATAGGTACACATATATCACTATGATACAATGTATCCAGATACTTTGGGAAAATTCCCAGTAGGGGGATAGCCGGCTTGAATGGGATTTCTAGTCCTACACTTTTGAGGAGTCTCCACACTGACCTCCACAATGCTTGTACCAGTCTACATTCCCACCAGCAGTGGAGAAGTGTTCCCTTTTCCCCACAACCTCTCCAACATTTGTTGTTGGTTGATTTCCTTATGATAGCCATTCTTTCTGGAGTGAGATGATATCTCAGTGTTGTTTTTATTTGCATTTCACGAATGGCTAGCGATGTGGAGCATTTTGTCATATATTTATTTGCTTCTTTAATTTCGTCCTCTGAGAAGAGTGTATTCATCTCAGATGCCCATTTCTGAATTGGGTCTTTAAATTTGAGGGCCCTGTTCTATCTTAGTTCTTTATATATTCTAGACAGTAGTCCTCTGTCTGATTGCTTATTAGTTAGGATGTTTTCAAAAGTTGTGGGTTGTCTTTTCATTCTGTTGACAATGTCTTTTGATATGCAGAAGCTCCTTAAGAAAAGTTGATCCCAGTTGCTGATTCTTTCAAGACCTTCCTGTGCGAATATATGTTTGTTCATGAACTCTTTACCTACCCCTATGTCTTGAAGAGTTCCTCCTAATTTCTCTTCCAGGAGATTGAGTGTTTCTGTTTTAATATTTAGATTTTTAATACATTTTGACTTTAACTTAGTGCATGGTGATACAGCTGGGTGGAGTTTTAGTTTTCGGCATGTAGAAAGCCATATTTTCCAGGACCATTTGTTAAAGAGGCTATCTTTCTTAAAGTAAGCTTGTTTGGCCCCTTTGTCGAAGACAAGATGGCTGAGTGTTTTCATAGATGCCTCTGCGTCTTCTAACCTATTCCAGTGATCCTCAGGTCTATTTTATTGCCAATACCATGTTGATTTTATCACAGTGCCTTTGTACTATGATTTCAAATCAGGAATTGTGATGCCTCCTGCCTTGTCTTTATTGGCCAAGATAGCCTTTGCTATTGTAGGTCATTTGTGGTTCTAAATAAGTTTTAGGAATGATTTCTCTGTCTGGGAGGTATGTTGGTGGCAGTTTGATAGGGATTGCATTAAAACTGCACAGCAATTTTGGGAGTATGGCCATCTTCACGATGTTGGTTCTTCCTATCCAGGAGTATAGAATATCTTTCCATTTTCTGAAATCCTCTATAATCTCTTAGGATGCTGTAATTTTCTGTGAAAAGATCTTTGACTTCCTTGGTTAAGTGAATCCCAAGGTATTTCATTTTCCGCGGTACTACTGTAAAAGTTATTGTTTCTGTTATTTCCCTTTCAGTGTGCTTGTTATCTGTGTAGAGGAATGCTATTGACTTCTGAGTATTGAGTTTGTATCCTGCTATGTTACTGAATTTCCGTATCAGTTCTAATAGTTTCTTAGTGGAATTTTTGGGGTCTTCCAAGTAAAGTATCATGTCATCTGCAAATAGTGATAATTTAACTTCTTCTTCACCTATTCTTATTACCTTTATTTCTCCCTCTTTTCTAATGGCTGTTGCTAATGATTCCAAAATTATATTGAATAGGAGGGGTGATAGAGGACATCCTTGTCTTGTACCTGATTTAAGAGTAAAAGATTTCAGTTTTTCCCCATTTAGGATTATATGAGCTTTTGGGTTGTCATAGATGGCTTTTATCAAGTTAAGATAGAGTCAATATATTCCAATTTTCTGTAGGACCTTGAACATGAATGAGTGTTGGACTTTGTCAAAGGCTTTCTCTGCATCAAATGAGACGATCATGTGGTTTTTAGATTTCAGTCTATTAATATAGTGTATTACATTTATAGATTTTTGAATATTGAACCATCCTTGCATCCCTGGGATGAATCCTACCTGGTCATGCTGTATGATCTTCTTGATGATTTGCTGTATTCTACTTGCCAGGATTTTGTTGAGTATTTTTGCATCTATGTTCATGAGGGAGATTGGCCTGTAGTTCTCCTTTTCGGTTGTGTCTTTCCCTGGTTTTGGAATCAGTATTATACTTGCCTCCAAAAATGATTTTGGGAGAACCTTTTCCTTTTCAACAGAGTTTGTGGAGTGCGGGGATTATATCCTCTATAAATTTCTTGTAGAATTCAGCTGTGAATCCATCAGGACCTGGACTTTTCTTTGTCGGTAGGCTTTTTATTACGTTTCGTATTTCGTTGGCTGTTATCACTTTATTGAGAGTTGTTATATCTTCTAGATTCACTTTTAGTAATTTGTACCTTTCAAAGAATATGTTCACTTCTTCTGTGTCTTCTATTCTGTGAGCATAAAGGGTCTCGAATAACTATTAATAATCTTCTGAATTTCCACTGGGTCTGTGGTGATTTCACCCTTTTCATTCCTTATCGTTTGTACTTGAATTTTCTTTTGCCTTTTTTTGATGAGGTTGGCAAGAGGCTTATCAACTTTATTTAGTCTTTCATAGAACCAACTTTTGGATTTGTGCATTCTCTGAACTGTTCTCTTCATCTCAATTGAATTAATTTCTGCGCTATTCTTTATGATTTCTTCCCGTCTTTGCGCTCTGGGTTTTTGTTTGCTCTTCTTTTTCTAGTTGTCGGAGGTGCAACATTAGGGTGCTAATTTGTTCCCTTTCTGTTTTCCTAATGTGTGAGTTCATAGCTATTATTTTCCCTCTAAGAACTGCTTTCATCGTATCCCATAAATTCCGGTAAGTTGTACTTGAATTTTCATTGAATTGTAGATATTCTTGAATTTCTTATTGAATTTCTTCTGCAACCCATTGATTGCTGAGTAGGGTGTTGTTTAGTTTCCATGAATTTAGTGTCCTGGTTTCTTTTGTCATTTGTTTCCAATTTCATTGCATTGTGATCAGATAGTATGCATGGGATAATTTCTATTTTCTTGCATATACTTAGGCACGACCTCTGCACTAGTATGTGGTCTATTTTGGATAATGACCCGTACGCAGCTGAAAAAAATGTGTATTCAGCTGTGATTGGGTGGTCCAGTCTGTATATGTCCACCAGGTCCATTTGTTTCAAGCTCTGGTTCTGTTCTGCTACTTCCTTGCTAATTTTTTGTCTGCTTGACCTATCTTTTTGAGATAAGGGTGTGTTAAGATCTCCTGTTAAGATTGTGTTCCTAAACATTAAGTTTTTCATGTCCCTTAAGATTTGTCTTACATAGTTGAGTGATCCTGTGTTTGGTGCATAGATATTTATGAGTGTCACTTCTTGATCTTGAATTTTTCCCCTGACCAATATATAGTAGCCTTCTTTGTGTCGTTTGATCCTTCTTGGTTTGAAGTTGAGACTCTCTGAGAACATAATTGCTACTCCTGTTTTTTTTCTGAGGTGCTGGGGCATGTAGTATGGTTTTCCACCCTTTGTATTTGAGCCTATGAATGTCCTTTTGAGTTAAGTGTGTTTCTTGTATACAGCATATTGTTGGATTTTGTTTCCTAATCCACTGTGCCAGTCTATTTCTCTTAATTGGAGAATTGAGTCTGTTTACATTGATGGTTATAATTGCTGACTTATGTTTGTCACGATATTTACCTGGTATTGTTACTCTTTTGTAACATGTGTTTAATTGACTGCCCTGTTTAGTGGGTACCTTCCATTCTCATTAATGGAGTTCTGGTCATTATGGTCTCTCTCTAGAACATCTTTCAGCAGCCTGTGAGGGGATGGCTTTGTCATCATGGAATTCTTTAGTTGTTCTTTGTCATGAAAGTATTTCACTTCTCCATCAAACTTGAAAGAGAGCTTTACAGGGTATAATAGTCTGGGCTGGAATTTTTTCTCGTGTAGGACTTGAAGAACTCTGCTCCATGCTCTCTTTGCCTTCATTGTTTGTATAGAGAACTTGGCTGTAATCCTGATGGGCTTTGCTTTGAATGTGAGCTCCTTCTCTCTAGCAGCTTTCAGTATATTATTTTTGTTTTGGATTTCTGGGCTCTTAACTATTACATGTCTCAGTGTGTTTCTACTTGGGTTGAAGTTATTTAGTGTTCTGTATGCTTCAGTGACCTGAATGTTGGATTGTTTTCTCATATTTTGGAGGCTTTCTGCAATTATTGCTTCCCAAATTCTTTTTCTGAGTCATTTCTGTTGACTCCTTCTTTCTCGTTGGTACCAATTATTCTCACATTGTTCATCCTGGCATCATCTTGCAGGGGATGGATTATTTTGTCCTGCATTCTCATTGTTCTTAAGAGATCCTTTCTCACCTTTTCACTAGCTGCTCTGGCATCTTTAAGATCTTAAACTCTGTCTTCGCTTTCACTCAGACTTGGTGACTCGTGCTTGATATTTTTAGTTCTTCTACATCTCTTTGACTGTGTTTCATGTGTTCTATTTCTTTTCTGTATTGCTATTTCAAGGAATCCATCATATTTCTGATCTCTTCAATTTTTTTATCCATGTCTTCTTTGGAGGTAGTTATTAATTCTTTTTCTGCTGTGTTTCTTCCAAGTTGGATTTCCTCTGTATATTTCTGGACTTGTTTCGGTATTTCAGATCCTATGACTTCAAAAAGTCATAGGATTTCTGATTTCAGAACTTATTTCTGCTTTGAGTTCCTAATGATCTTTCTGCTGTTGTTTCTTTGCCTCAGATGCTGTTAATTCATATATATCAGTTGGAATAGTGCTCTCTGCACTTGCTCTGGGTGAGCATAGTTTTTCCACCCAATGTTTCTGGAATTCATTCTTTATTTCAGATACTATGTATTCAAATATTTCTTTTTTAAATTGGGGAATTACTTCTCGTTTTATTTCCTCTATAGCTTTCTGCTGTTGTTCCTTTGCTGCTGTATCTGTTACTTCATTCATTGCAGCTGAGCTAGTGTCCTCTGCCCTTCCTGATGGACTTGAGGTCTAGGATTGCATTTTTCCCCTTCTCTTTGTCATTTTGTATAGCACTGAACTTGACCTTTGGTGTAGAGCTTTGGTGCAGCTATAACCTTAGCCTGTTATGAGATCCGGGTGCCAGTCTATTAAGTTTGAGATTTTCCAGGTATGCCTATCCTGGATCTGGCTGTTGTGTTCAGTTCCTTTTTTGCGGCCAGTTCCTTTGGTTCCCCTCTATTTGTTCCCAGGGTCACCCCTCCTGTGTCAGGTAGGTCATTCCCCTGGTTGGTGGGCCTGGGCTTTGGTGGGTCTTCTGGGCTCACAGAAGAATAGTGGTTGATCTTATTCACTGAGTAGGCTGTACTGGATCAGCCATCCTGTGCTGGGTCCAGGTCTACAGGCTGTGACCTGAGAAGGCTGGGAAAGGTCCCTCTGGTGCAGTGGGCCTGGAGCCCTCACTCACAGGCCAGGCTGTGCTGGGTTTCGGTCTGTGGCGTGGGACCGAGGATTGCTGAGAAATGTCCCTCCTGCATGGCAGGCTTGGAGTTCTCACTCCAGGCTGACCTGCACTGGGTCTGGGGCTGTGTGGTGGGACCGGTAATCACTGGGAAATGTTTCTCTGGCACAGTGTGCCTGGAGCTCTCACTGGGCCACAGGGGATGGGGGACACGTAATCCCTGGGAAATATCTCTCGGGCACGCTGGCCTGGATTTCTACACTCACTGAACTTTGATGCCCAGAGAATCGTGGAAATTCCCACTCGATCAGAGGGTTTTAGGTCAAGGGATCCGGGCAGGTGCTGGTGAGTGGGTCCTGAGATTTCAGGCCAGTCACTGGCTTGGAGGGCTTGGGGGCAGGGATCTGGTAGCGCGCGTGGGAAGAAGCCAATGGCTCTCCCTCAGACTCACCACACTCTCAGTGATTCGGGAAGCCTTGTGAGTCGTGCAAATTCCCACTCACTGGGATAGCTTGGGGTAGGAATCCAGGAGGCCGCTGGGGTCAGAAGCTGTCTCAGGCCGGTCTCTGGCTGGGCAGCGCGGGCAGGATTGAGTAGGTTGTTGGCGTGGGTCTTGCTGTCTCGGGTGGTCCCTGAGGTTGTGCGGATGGGGCAGGGTGGAGGGGAATGGCGAAGTTGGCCGCACTGTCTCTGGTTGTTCTCTGGGGCTGGGCTGGCATGGGCGGGATGATCCTACTAACCTGTTTTGAAACTGTCTCATTGCTATTTGTTTCTCAGTAAAATTAATTTAAAAAAATAAACAAACCAAAAAAAAAAAAAAAAAAACACATGCTACAATATTGTGTTTGTAAACAATACTAATGAACATAGTCTTACCATTTTCAAATGTCAGAAACAAAATTAAGAGAGTATAACAAAATCCAACAATATGCTGTATACAAAAAACACACTTAACTCAAAAGGACATTCATAGGCTCAAAGTCAAAGGATGGAAAACAATACTACATGCCCCAGCACCTCAGAAAAAGCAGGAGTAGCAAGTCTGCTTTCAGACAGTCTCAACTTCAAACCAATAATAAATGACACAAAGAAGGCCACTATATATTGGTCAGGGGAAAACTGCAAAAGGAAGAGGTAACACTCATAAATATCTATGCACCAAACACAGGAGCACCCAACTATGTAAGACAAATCTAATGTACATGAAAAAGCTAATATCTAAGACCACAATCTTAACATGATACTTAAACACCCCCTTATCTCAAAAAGATAGATCAACCAGTCAAAAAATTAGCAAGGCAGTAGCAGAACTGAACCAGAGCTTGGAACAAATGGACCATGTGGACATATACAGTGTGTTCCACCCAAGCAAAGCTGAATACACATTCTTTTCAACTGCACTCACGTCATTTTTCAAAATAGACCACATACTAGTCCGGGGGTCATGCGTAAGTATATGCAACAAAACAAAAATTCTCCCATGCATATTATCTGACCACAGTGCAATGAAACTGGAAATAAATGACAAAAGAAACCAGAAAAACCCACTAAATTCATGTAAATTAAACAACACCATACTCAGCAATCAATGGATCAGAGAAAAAATAAAACAAAGATGAAAATTAAAGCACAATTTACTAGAGTTTATGGGATGTGATCAAAGCAGATCTTACAGGGAAAAACATAGCTATGAACTCACACATTAGGAAAACAGAATGGGAACAAATAAACACCCTAATGTTGCACCTCCGACATCTAGAAAAGGAAAAGCAAACAAAACCCAGAGCGCAAAGGAGGAAAGAAATCATAAAGATTAGAGCAAAAATTAATTCAATTGAGATGAATAAATCAGTTCAAAGAATCCACAAATCAAAAAGTTGGTTCTTTGAAAGACAAATTAAGTTGATAAACCTCTACCCAACCTCATCAAAAAGAGGCAAAAGAAAATTCAAGTACATCCAATAGGGAATGAAAAGGGTGAAATCAGAATAAACCCAGCAGAAATTCAGAACATTATAAATAGTTATTTCGAGAATCTTTACGCTCACAGAATAGAAGACACAGAAGAAATGGACAGATTCCTCGAAAGGTAGAAATTACCAAAACTGAACCAAGAAGATATAACAACTTTCAATAAGCCAATAATAGCCAATGAAATACGAAATGTAGTAAAAAGCCTGAAGACAAAAAAAAAGTCCAGGTCCTGATGGATTCACAGCTGAATTCTACAAGAAATTTATAGAAGATATAATCCCTACACTCCTCAAACTCTTCAATGAAATAGAAAAAGAAAAAGTCCTCCCAAAATCATTTCTGGAGGCAAGTATAATACTGATTCCAAAACCAGGGAAAGACACAACCAAAAAAGACAACTGCAGGCCAATCTCCCTCATGAACACAGATGTAAAAAATACTCAACAAAATCCTAGCCAACAGAATACAGCAAATCATCAAGAAGACCATACACCATGACCAGATAGGATTCATCCCAGGGATGCAAGAATGCTTTAATATTTAAAAATCTATAAATGTAATGCACTGTATTAATAGACTGAAATCTAAAAACCACATGATCATCTCAATTGATGCAGAGAAAGCTTTTGACAAAGTCCAACACTCATTCATGTTCAAAGTCCTAAATAAAATTGGAATATATTGACTCTATCTTAACTTGATAAAAGCCATCTATGACAACCCAAAAGCTAATATAATCCTAAGTGGGGAAAAACTGAAATCTTTTACTCTTAAATCAGGCACAAGACAAGGATGTCCTCTATTACCCCTTCCATTCAATATAGTTTTGGAATCAATAGCAACAGCCATTAGAAAATAAGGAGAAATAAAAGGAATAAGAACAGGTAAAGGAGAAGTTAAATTATCACTATTTCCAGATGACATGATACTTTACTTGGAAGACCCCAAAAATTCTACCAGGAACTATTAGAACTGATAGGGAAATTCAGTAGCATAGCAGGATACAAACTCAATACTCAAAAGTCAATAGCATTCCTCTACACAGATAAAAAGCACACTGAAAGGGAAACAATAGAAACAATTTCTTTTACAATAGAACCGCAGAAAAAGAAGTACCTTGGAATTCAGTTAACCAAGGAAGTCAAAGATCTTTTCACAGAAAATTACAACACCCTAAGAAAAGAGATTATAGAGGATTTCAGAAAATGGAAAGATATTCTATACTCCTGGATAGGAAGAACCAACATCGTGAAGATGGCCATACTCCCAAAATTGCTGTGCAGATTTAATGCAATCCTTATCAAACTGCCACCAACATACCTCCCAGACATAGAGAAATCGTTCCTAAAATTTATTTGGAAGCACAAACAACCTAGAATAGCAAAGGCAATCTTGGCCAATCAAGACAAGGCAGGAGGCATCACAATTCCTGATTTGAAATTATACTACAAACCCCTGTGATAAAATCAACATGGTATTGGCAGCAAAATAGATCTGAGGATCACTGGAATAGATTAGAAGATGCAGAAGCATCTACAAAAGCACTCAGCCATCTTATCTTTGACAAAGGGGCCAAACAAGCTTACTGGAAGAAAGATAGCCTCTTTAACAAATGGTGCTGGAAAACATGGCTTTCTACATGCTGAAAACTAAAACTTGACCTAGCTCTGTCAGCATGCACTAAGCTAAAGTCAAAATGGATTAAAGATCTAAACATTAAAACAGAAACACTCAATCTCCTGGAAGAGAAAGTATGAGGAACTTTTGAAGACACAGGATAGGTAGAGTTCATGAACAAACATATATTTGCATGGGAAAGACTTGAAAGAATCAACAACTGGGATCAACTCTTCTTGAGGTTTTTCTGCACATCAAAAGAAATTGTCAACAAAGTGAAAAGACAACGCACAAATTTTGAAAAAATCCTAACTAATAAGCAATCAGAAAAAGGTCTGCTGTCTAGAATACATAAAGACCTAAGATATAACAAGGCCCTGAAATTTAAAAACCCAATTCAGAAATGGGCATCTGAGATGAATACACACTTCTCAGAGGACGAAATTAAAGAAACGAATAAATATATGAAAAAATGCTCCACATCGCTAGCCATTCGTGAAATGCAAATAAAAACAACACTGAGATACCATCTCACTCCAGAAAGAATGACTATCATAAGGAAATGAGCCAGCAACAAATGTTGGAAAGGTTGTGGGGAAAAGGGAACACTTCACTGCTGGTGGGAATGTAGACTGGTACAACCATTGTGGAGGTCAGTGTGGAGACTCCTCAAAAGAGTAGGACTAGAAATCCCATTCAAGCCATTTATCCTTCTACTGTGAACTTTCCCAGAGGAACTGAAAACATTATATCATAATGATATATGTGTACCTATTTTTATAGCAGCACAATGTGTGATAGCAAAACCTTGGAAACAAGCAAGATGTCTGTCACATGAGGAATGGCTTAAAAAAATATGGTATTTCTATATAATGGAGTATTACTCAGCTATTAAGAACGATAAACTTGAAGCATTTATATTGAATTGGATGCCACTTGAACACATACTCATAAGTGAGATAAACCAGACACCCATGTGCAAATATCGTATAGTCTCCCTAGTATAAGTCAAAAGAAGAAATACAAATACAAATGTACAACAACAACTAAAAACAATTGAGTCAGTTAGTTAGGGCAAAGTGAATGACATATGCTGCAGGATACTAAGCAGCTTTTCTTCTGGATGGTTAGCAACCTAAGTTCACAGATCAAAATTGGAGAAATAGAAGATCCACAAGGCCAGCCAACATTTTGGCCTTAGTCTTTCAAGTTCAGAGAAGACTCAGGGCATAGGGGTATCTGTTCGGTAACATCATGAACCTCAGTTGTGCCCCAAATTTTCTGAACAAGGAGATTATGGAGCCACAGAGGAAAGAGATCGAAGTTCTATAGTGTGCCTGAGGAGAGTCACATGAAGAGAAAACTTTCTCTCAGGATCTCATTGAAAGAAAACTGGTCAAACATTGGCCGTGACTCATCCACATGAATGACACAGACAAAGGATCTGCCTAATATGGTACAGGATTACAAGGTAAACCCTGAGGGGACTTCACTGACTTCATCAGAAACAAAAGCTGTATCTTTTGGTGTATAGGTCTTGATTTATCTTGGTCTTAACCATCCAGCAGAAAAGTATAAAAACGGGGTATATAGCATGGGACCATAATAATAAATTGAGCTGTAAATAGCTATAGTCAACAACTTCTTCATATAACTCACTATTACTGTGGAATCCTGGACTGTGTTGGATTGTGTCGCCGAGTTCAGTTACCTAAATTTGGTTTACTGACAATGGAGTGTTCATCTTTGACAGGTCTAAACAAAAAAAAAAAAAAAAAAAAGTGGTAAACAAAGGAAGAATCATGATGTGTGTCTGTTATCAGTACAGTTAGGATAAATATGCTGTGCTTCTTCATAATTCTATGAGAAGCAAGATTTGAACTAATAGTGGTTGGAGAAGATATTATGTTGGTTTCTTGTACTATGGACAAGCACTAGGGAGATAACAAGGTAGAAAGTATTAATTATTGAATCTGTGATATAATTCAGCTCTAAAAAATAAGATAAGTGCATAGCTATACTCTCTTCATTCACTAATTAGACATCTGTTATAATAATGTCTATAAGTATAATATCTGTATGCACCTTGTAAGACACCAAAACATTACAAAAACAGTTTGCAATGTATTAATTTATCAAATCTGTCCTGTTAATGTGTCTTGAAACTGTCTCATTGCTATTTGCTCTTCAATAAAAAATAATAATAATAAAAACAAACAAAAAAGTGAAAAGAAAAAGAGAGTATAAAATATTCAGCACTATTTCATTTGCAGTGATGGTACCACTGGAAAACTTAACATGAAACCCAAATGAATCTGATAAGCACATCCTTCAATCTCTGTTCTAAGATAGTTTATGAAAAGCATGCATGGTCCTTAGTTAGATTCCCATATGATTCTTATTGCTATTGTATGTATAAGCAGAGAATATTATGGGCTCATAGTCTCTCCCTAAACTTTGTACATTGAACTACTATTTCTAAATAACTATATTTGAGAGTAGAACCTTTAAAGATACAATCAAGGTAAATTGAGATTATAAGGGTGGTACAACCTTATTAACACTAATGAGGTCACAGTGTCTTCATTAGGAAAAGGAAGGACCATTGAGATGTAAAGTGACCCTATGAGGACAGAGAAGGTAGCCAAGGAGAGAGGACTCAGCAGAAACTAAACTTGCCAACAGTCTGATGTTGGATATCCAGTAGCTCCTGAAACTGAGAATAAAATTTCTTTTGTCTGTGGCATTTGATAGCCCTAGCAAACCAAAGGGGGAAAAATGGATAGAACATACCTAGAAAAATATTTGAACTGCATAAAATATCAGAATCAGCAGACTCTGGACTACACATACCTGGACAGTAAATTTTCAAGCATTCAAATTAACACTCTGGTCTTGGGACCTGTGTGGTCTTAGTATTTAATATACACAAAATTTACATTTCCAAAATGAACAAACTTTACCTATTAACAGAACTTTTTTCTTTTTTTGGTGCTGGGGATCAAACTCAGGACCCTGTATTTGCATTATTCTCTAATCTCCTGAATTTTGTTTATTTTCCATTTAATTGTTAAGATTCCTTACACTTTCATATATTATAGTCAGTTATTTCCAAGTCCATGGACATATTTTAAATAGCTGTTTAAATTCTGTTTCTGCTTATTCCGATTTCTGAGTCAACCAGGATGCCATTGTTTCCCCTTGACTGTGGGCTGCTGGCTAATTTATTTCCATCTTAGCAATTCTTTGTGTCCGAAGCATTGTCACTGTTATATTGCAAAAGCTCTGAATTCAGATGCTGCCTAAAAATAATGTCAGTATTCATCTAGGTGACAGATCAACTGCAGGGTGTTCCACAGAATTTAGATTATGTGTATTTATCATGTTATGTGAAGAAAAAGGTATTCATTTTCAAAACTCCGCTAACTTGGTGGGACTCCCACTGCAGCACTACATCTCACCCATTGTGTCAAGCCATTGAAATCAGCACCTTATTCTTTCCTATACTGCTTCTGGCATTGTCTGAGTGCTGGACTCTCTCTGCCACAGTTATTTCAATTTTTACCTGAGGAGTTAAGAGTGCATGTATAGATTGAGACACATCCTACTGGATGTTGTCTGACAAGGTTTCCTTCCTTGATCTGTAGCCCTTCTAACAGCATGAATTTTACTCTTATGAAAGCCATTTATGGCTTTGTTTTTATGTTTTAGTCATTTCTTATGGTATGGAGTCAGTATGATCTCTTAGAAAAAGTGAGATACAATATGAATGTCACCACATATGTGGGGTTTCCTTCATTTCTAAGCTACAGTGTCTTATAACATACCTGTGTAAGTCAGTTTCTAATTTCTTTATGTTTCCCCAGAGGTTTAATATGCTGGAGGAATAACATGATATAACCTACTATGTCCTTACAGTACTCAGAAACTGAGCAGAGGTGACTTTTAAAATATGCTTCAATCTAAACGTAGAAATATATAAATCATTTATTGTATGAGAAATTTCATAGCTCTGACAATAGTTGTTCACTCAGTGAAAAACTTTTGTGGAAGTCATACTTTTCCAAAGCCAAATATTATTTTTATCAAGCTTATCAGGCTTTTCTTTAAAAACATTCTTTCAATAATCCAACAACACCTACCTGAACAAGGAACATTGATTAAGCTTTTGCAAAAACTATTCACTTTATCTGTGAATAAACTGTAAAATGTTTAATTTTAAAGCATTTTACTAGTGTACAAATTAATAACAAATTGGTTCCTTTAAGAACTTCATTTTGCCAAAGAAATGTTTTATGAAATTAATCATACCATTTAGTCTATATCTGAAAACTTTTCAAACTATAATGGGTAAGAAAATCTGTTCTCAAATTATAAATCTTTCTTTAGAGAAACATTGACACATTATTTCATGAATTTTATGAGTAATTTCAGAACTCTTGGAAATGGCTTTAAAATAGCAAAGCAGTTCTGCTTCATTTGGGAGAACTGTATGGAAAGGTCAGGATTACTGAAGGAATGTGTGTGAGAGGAACTTCTATTTTAACATATGTCATCGTGTTTAAAATTTCACATGAGTAATATGACAAAGGAAGACTTTTGAAAACCACATGAACTTTTGGTTCATGAAATTAATCAACCTGAGTGGAGTTTTTTTACCTCTACCATAATTTGAGAAACATTAATGCTTGTGGCTGATAACAATCCATCATTTCTGTAATGATATCTAGTAGACCTCATGAGGATCAAAGGCATTATTCATGTCTATTAACTTATGTCTAGTAATCAACTGCTTGGGCTAAGCCTAACTAGTTTCATTTCCTTATACAACTGGTATCATTAGTAACATATTACTTCCATCATTCAAAAAGCTCCATCATGAACCCTGCCATTGTTTAATATGTTACTTTTGTGGCATTTTTAAAGGTGCTATTTTAATTTTTATATATTCAAGATAATTGCTTTTCAAGTGGAATTATTATAAAAATAAATCTGTCATATAAATATATAAGATGAGAAATAACTTGCAAGCATTTTAAAGGAATCAATTAGATTCATTACTCTGAGGCTACAAAACCTATATTTATGGCTGCTGGATTAAGGAAGCTTTTTAATTTTTTTATTTATTCTTATTTTATTTTATTTTTTTTGGTGGAATTAGGGATTGAACTCAGGCCCTTGCACTTGCCAGGAAAGTACTTATTCCACTGAGCCATCTCCCTGGCCCAAGGAAGCTTTTTTAAAAAATGTATGTATTTGGTATAGGTTCTTGCTACATAACTCAGATTCCTAGTGATTCTCTTGCTTCAGCCTCCGCAGCACTGGGATTACAGGCTTGTGCCACCACGCCTAGTTTCTGTGGCCAGCTGGGCAGGCCCAGGGCAGGGTCACCTTGGTATGCCATACTGGGATTGAACCTGAGTCCTGGGGTTTGAACCTGGGGTCTTACACTTGCCCAGCAGGTACTTAGGCTGCTAAAACTATCTCCCATGCCCCTCTGGAAAGCTTTTGGGACCAATATTCCACATTTAATTAAGTCTGAGGGGCCGGGGAAAGGGCTCAGTGGAATAAGTGCTTCCCTGGCAAGGGCAAGGGCCTGAGTTCAATCCCTGGTTCCAGAAAAAAAAAAGAATCCAGAATTAAGTTTGATCTGCAACTGTTAAGAGAAAGTAACTAACTACTGCTGCTTCAGATAGTCAGCCTATTTCCTTCCCTAC
Organism: Ctenomys sociabilis; assembly: GCA_004027165.1. Taxonomy (NCBI): domain Eukaryota; kingdom Metazoa; phylum Chordata; class Mammalia; order Rodentia; family Ctenomyidae; genus Ctenomys; species Ctenomys sociabilis. The sequence continues at coordinate 40,665 of PVKA01001741.1, forward strand.
TTTCCAAGCTGATGAAGGCAGGCTTAATAGAAGGGAAAAAAAAAAAACTTGGAATGTTGGCAATCTCATCTTTCGCAAAATTGAAAATACATGAAAGTTAAAATCTTTGCAATTGATTGACAGAACTCTAGGAATACAGTTTATAGACTTCTAAGGAAGCAATTAAGTTTCCTATAAATAAGTTTTATAAATGAGCATTTTAAATCATCAGTGTAAAAGCTTCAGTGCCTCGGAGACTGCGGTGATAACAGCATGCAACTGTCTGCTGACACTTCCTGGAACCTTGCTTTATATTTCGTGTAATTTCAACAACTGTCTTACGTGGCTCCCATTATTGTTAGAAATTTACAATTTATACATTAACAAATTGAATTTAAAAGACATTTATGTTTACACAACTTGTTGAGATGCTGGGATCCAACCCAGATCAACTCCGAAAACTAGGGAACTCTGCTCCCACCTGTTAATCAAGTTCACATGCTTCCATTCAGTAATCACAGTTCTCACAGTGTGACTAGAGGAAGTAATGAAGGATGAAGATGGCTAAATTAAATTAGTGCTTTTGAAATCATTCCTGCAATATAATGTTTTTTAAATAACTACATTATTTAGAATCTGAACAGAAAGAAATATAGCTATGTTATTTAAAAATTATTATTTTTTAAATGTATTTGCAGGCATTCACTACACAATTCAGACTTGTGGTCATCCTCCTGCTTTCAGCCTCCTCAATGCTGGATTATAGGCATGTGACACTATGCCTGGACTCTGGCCAGCTCAGCCCACCCTGGGGTCAGGACTAGCATTGTGGTGCCAGGGATCAAACTGTGGTCCCTTTGCTTGCCTAAGCTTGCCTAAGCATGTGCTTCAGTCCACTGAGGTATCTCAGCAGCCCTAGCTATGTTATTTAAAAGACTACCTTAAATACACTAAAATAAAAATTGTACACACATCATCTTCACCAAAGGACACACATTTTTAAAATAAGCATTATTGCCAGAAGCCAGGCAAAGGGCCTCCCTTCACCATCTCTTCCACCTCTCCTACTGAGGTGAACAGTGTGGAGGGAGCCCCTCCCACCACCATGACTGCTTTGTGAACCAGGTGAACCTCACTGGAAGGCCTGGAAACCAGAGGAAACGCCAGTGACAAAGAAGGATCCAAAGAGTGTGCACACGATGGACAGGCAGGACTACTGGCATGAAAGGGTCAAAGCAACAATAACAATGCAATCTAGCAGGTGGCAGGTTAGGTGAACTGGGCAGGCAAGACTGACTCTCTCTCAATCTCTCTCTCTCTCGTTTCTGTTTGTATTTGTTTCTGTTTTTTCACATTTTTTTTTCATTTTGTTTTCTCTTCTTTTTTATTTTCCTCTTTTCTAAACTGCTGGAAAGAACACCAAGGGCCCAGGAGATAGCTCAGCGGTAGAAGTGACTCCCTAACAAGTGCAAGGTCCTAAGTTTGATTCCTGGTACAAAATAATAAAAACCTTCAGACATAGGAAACTAATCCCATGCCCCCAAACCCCAAAACTAAGTTCAGATAATTCCTTGCCTATTCCTTTGTCCTTTCTCTTCCCCCTTATCTTCTGGTCTCCCAAAGTATACATGGTCATCCTTTGCCCTCCAGCCCCGCCTCTACTTTCTTTGTTGTTATCTTTGTTTTATTCACTATCCTTCTTAAGTCTCCCCGCCACAAGGCAGAACCACTTTGCTTCAGTTACTCTTTTCTTGTTGCTGTGACAAATACCCAACACCCAAAATGAAGGAAGGAAAGCTTTATTTAGCTCACAGCTACTTGTATGTTTCAGTCCTTACTCAACTGGTTCTAAGGCAGAGCGGTACATGACAGAGGGTGTCCTTTCATGAGGTCAGCAGCTCAGGCACTTAGCCAGTCTCTCAACCTTCTTACACTGTAATGCAAATTATCTGTCCCAGAGCAAGTGCAGCATCCACACCCACAATAATCTGTCACAAACTCCAGAAGCTGCCCCATGACTACATGAGACTTTGGTGGGGACAAGTAGACACAAACCATAGCACACTCTACCAAGACGGAACACTTTGAATACGAGTTCCTAATTTATAACCAGTTCTGTTGTATAATTGCAGATCTTGTTCCTATGGTTTAAGGTACAAAACTAATACCTACCACAGCTTTTCAGTTTCCAACTTGATTCTATTGTTATTGTTACTTTTACTACTTTAGCTATGATGTCAGATCTGTCAGAATCAGTTGTGCTTCCTTCTGTGAAAGTAATAACTGCACCAGAGACCAGTGCCAAAGAACTGTGAACTGACCCAAACAGATACCAGCATCTCATTTTTAATTAATTGGAAAGGTAGAATCTTGGAACAGACAGAAGTCAAGAACTTCCTAAACACAGAAGACATCCCTTAAGAACAGACTTTTCTTAGCGAGGACTCATACTAGTGAGATAGCAATCTATTACAAAAGCTTACAAGGATCAACATAGAAAACAAAATAAAAATTTTTGAAATATAAAATGGTAAGATATAGAAGGAAGATGATCTGATAGCTGACATCTAGCCCACAGAGAACAAGCCCAGGGCTCAGCAAGGTGGAGGAAAAATGGAAGGCACACACCTAAAATTTCTGAAATGAAAGCAACTGAAGTAAAGAAACAAATCACAAGGCATAAAGAAGATCAGATCAGAAATAATTTCTCAGGTAAAAAAAATAAAATGTCAACGTTTATAAAGGCACTGTTCACCAAATCTAGAATAAAGATAGATTAAAAAGTACACTATGACAAGAAGAAAAAAGAAACCAAGAATAATCAATGTAGGAAAGAAATAGAATGCAAGCAATAGATTCAGACAGATACCCTGGAAATTTAAAATTCCACTGAAATTGTGGTTAAAAAAAAAGAAATAAACTATCAAAACTACATGAACAAAACTGAAGATTTATTTTCATATCTTGAAGACAGGATAGCTACTAGCAATTTAGAAAGAAAAGATCTCTTTTAGAAACAAGGGGTCAAGCTTTTGCCTCCTTGTACTTCTGGAAGCAACATGAGTCACCAGCAGCTCTACTGGAGCCACCCGAGGAAATTCGGCCAGGGCTCCCGCTCTTGTGGCATCTGCTCGAACCAACACGGTCTGAGCCAGAACTAGGGGCTGAACATGTGCCGCCAGTGCTTCTGTCAGTACATGAAGGATATCGGCTTCATCAAGTTGGACTAAGTGATCTTTGATGGATTATCCAGGCCATATGGGCGCACAGTGAAAGACACCATGCAAAGTCTTTGTACATAAGATAAAAACTTTAAAAGATTTCATAAGAAAAAGAAACAAACAAACAAGGGGTCAAGACATAAAGATTCAGCAACTGCAAAATGATGTAAAGAAAATCAAACCTGAATGACAGATTTCAATGAAAAAGGAAGAGTCAACATAAATGAAACAAAAAGACTATTTGCAGAAATAATAGCAGAAAATTTCCCAAACATGAGAACAGAATTTGACATACAGATGAGTGGGTCATATAGTATTCTAATTAACCATGATCAAAACAAATCTACACCAGATACACAATCAACAAGATCCCAGAAATTCAGTATAAGAATAGAATATTAAAAGCTATTAGAGAAAAGAAATAGATCATCTATAAAGGAAAGTCATCAAAATCATAACACAATTGCAATGAGGGGCCTTAATAACAAATTATCCCAAAAAGATAGATCAACCAAATAAAAAAATGAGCAAACAAATAACAGAAGTGAGTCAGGCCTATGGATCAATGGACTTAGTACATTTTCATAGAGTGTTCCACACAACAGCACTACAATATACATTCTTCTGACATACACTAGGGACATCACTAGAATAGACCATATAGTAGCCCATAGAACATGCATAAATGAATAAAAAGCAACTGAAATTATCCCATGCATATCCCATGCATATTATCTGACCATACTGCAATGAAATAGAAACTTAAAGACAAAAGAAACCACAAATACCCCATAAACACATGGAAATTAAGTAAAATCTTCCTGAATGAGCAATGGGTAGCAGATGCAATTAAAGAAGAAATTAAAGGATATCTGCAACCAAACAAAAATTCAAATACAACTTACTGGAACCTGTGAGACACAATGAAAGCTGTCCCAAGAGGAAAATTTTAAATGGTGAATTCTCACACCAGGAAAATAGAAGCAAACATAAATAAAAAATAAAAACCAATGCTGCTCCTCAAATTTCTAGGAAAAGAAAAACAAGTCAAGCTCAAAGCCCAAGGAAAGGAGACTATTATAAAGATCATAGTAGTAATTAAGGCAATTGAGACTAAGAAAGAAACATAATTAAAGAGTTGCTTCCATGAAAGAATAAACAAAATAAATTCCTAGCCAACTTTTTCAAAAAAAAAGAAAAGAAAAATTCATGTGATAAGGAATGAAAATGATGAAATTACTGCAGATCCACACAAGATCATGAATACCTACTTTGAAAATCTTACTTGTATAGGATGGAAAACATAAAACAAATGCACAGAATCCTAGAAACTTTAATTACCATATTAATTACCAAGAAGACATAAAAATTCTGAATAATACAGTATCAGTTAATGAAATTGAAATGTAATTAAAAACTGAACAACAAAGAAAGGCCCAGGTGCTGATGGATTCACAGCTGAATTCTACAAGAAATTTAGACAGGATTTAGTGACAATAGTCCTCAAACTCTTTAATCAAATTGAAAGGGAAGCAATTCTCTCATTCTTGGAAGAAAGTATCACTCTGATAGCAAAATCAGAGAAAGATCCAAAAAATAGAGCTGTGGGCCAATTCCCCTACTGCACATACATGCAAAAATACTCTATAACATAATAGTAAACTGTAGGAAAACTTTTTCCCAGATGTTTTACAGACAAAGGACTAATATTTAGTGTAGTGTTTTTTTTTTTTTTTTTTTTTTTGGTGGAACCAGGGATTGAACTCAGGCCCTTGCGCTTGTCAGGGAAGCACTTATTCCACTGAGCCATCTCCCTGGCCCAAGGACTAATATTTAGAACATATAAAGAATTGAAAAGAAAATCAGGTCCCCAAATTCAAAGATCCAATCCAAAAATGGATAACTGAAATGCACATACACTTCTCAGATGAAGAAATACATGTAGCAAATGAGCATATGAAAATATGTTCAATGATACTGGTCATTAAAGAAACGAAAACTAACACAACACTAACATTTGATTTCACCCTAGTTAGAATAGCTATGATCAGGAAATCAACCAATAACAAATGCTGGAGAGGCTCTGGGAAAAAAGAAACATTTCTTCACTGTTGGTGGGAGTATGGACTGGGTAAACCTACTGTGGAAAGCAGTGTAGAGATTCCTCAAAAACTAGGAATAGAAGTCCAATTCCATTCAGCTGTTCCTCTTCTGAGTATTTTTCCAAAAGAATTAAAAACCACATAAAAGGGCCAGGGAGATGGCTCAGTCAAAAAAAAAAAAAAAAAAAAAAAAAAAAAAAAAAAAAAAAAAAAAAAAAAAAAAAAAAAAAAAAAAAAAGACAATATACCATTTTTACAGCAGCACAATTTGTCATAGCTATATCTTGAAAACAACCCAAATGCCCATTAACTAAGGGACTCATAGAAAGGATACAGTTTTTTATACAATGAAGTATTACTCAGCTATAAAGAAGGACGAACTCAAGGATTTCATAAGTAAAAGAGTGCAACTGGAGACAACACTTTTAAGTGAAATAAAGCAGACCCACAGGGCTGGCCAAATAGCTCAGTGGATTAAAAGGCCTGCAAGCAGGCACAGAGGAGAGGAGTTTGAACTCTAGTTGTGAAGTGCCACCCCGCCTCTGGGGCCCGCTGAGACAGCCATTGAGACTGGGCATGGTGGCACACACCTGTAATCCCAGCTCATGGGAGGCTGTAAGCAGGCAGATCACTCCAAGTCCGATCTAGAACTGAGACCCTGAACACCCTGTAGACCTGTCCCTAAAATAAAAATTTAAAAAGCAGACTCACGTGTGTAAACATCATACTGTTTCCCTAGTACAAGAAACTGAAAGAGTAAACAAAATCCACAGTGTCCAGTAGATATAGTAAAAGTGAAAGAAACTGCTCAAAAGGAAAGAACAACTGGAATGGGGTAAAGGAGAAAGGAATATATATGAAAGCTAAGGTAGTTATACTGCTAATTTCTGTTAGTTCATTAAAAAGAACAGTTTATGCTTAGTATTATTTGATAAATTTTGTATACTTATGTCTTGTAATCTGAGCACCTACTTTTGAAAATAAAAGTATGCAGTATATTAAGCATTGTTAATTTTTTATTATCTTGTTTTAAAATTGTGTACTTTTTCTTTTCTTTTTTAATTAAAAAAGGAGGAACTAGAAAAAAATGGCTATTGTATAAATCTATACTTAGAATTATGGTAGCGGTTTCTTTATATAGTGTTTATTTTCTTCATTTATATCTTTAAAAGTTGCTAATAAAAGATGTTTGCAGGCCGGCGAGATAGCTCAGCAGACTAAGCACCTGCTTTGGCGAGCACAGGGACCAAGGTTTGATCACCAGTCCCACCCCTGGGGCATGCTGAGCCAGCAACTGAGTCTGAGCATGATGGTACCCACCTGTAATCCTAGCACTGGGGAGGCTGAAAATAGAAGGATCACTAGAAGTCTGAGCTGCATAGTGAGAACCTGTACCAAATACATAAAAATGAAAAATAAAAATAAAAGATGTTTGATTTTTGCAAACCTTAAAAGAAATACATTCAAAACCTTTTGTTATCAACAAACATCAGGAAGTGCTGTGTACAAGACAGCTAATATTCATTCACTCTATTCAACTATGATCCAAATGAAGTAAGGGCAAAGGTAGGTTAGGGTGGGAAAGTGACCAGATTACCAGGAAGTGCTTCAGCCATGACTTGCTTGGGCTATCAGGACACAGCTACCTGGAACCAATTTCAGTCAGAATAGTCTCTATGTATTGCTCAGTTGAAGTGCCCATAACAATTTACCGTGGACAAAGTAATAAAAATAAACATTTATTTCCCACCGTTCTGGAAACTAGAAAATCCAAAATGAAAGCATTCTTCTTTATGTACAGAGAGCCAACTTCTTTTTTGTATCCTCAGTAAAGGAGTAAATCTGATTTGTGAGGACTTTATGCTGACGACCTAATTCCTTCCCAAGGTTCCATTTCTTAATACCATTGTATGATGAGGGAGGTGGTTACAATTTCAACATATGGATTTTGAGGTACACAAATATTCAATTCACCTTATAGTAGCACAATCTGAGATAATATAATAAGACTTTTCTCATAAAATCAGCATTCTAGGATGGATTAAACACATTGAGAACAGTTAGCATTTACAAAACTACGTCACTGGCAAGATTATCTTGAGGATAAAAATAAGATCTGAATATTCACAGGCTCACCTTCACCTGTTTCTTAGGTTAATTAATGAAGTGTATATCAGAAATGTTAATTTTGTCAAATAAAAGAGAAATCGAAAACTTAGTGAAATACTAAGTGCAATAATGTCATAAAGTAAATTTTAAAATGTCATTTAAAAATTAAATTATAATCATTAAAAGGCAGAGAACATTGAGTATAACTGAAGACAAAAAAAGGAAGGTTTTTTTTTTTTTTTTTTTGGTTAGCCAAGAATACAAGAGGAAGTTTTGCCTACAGAAGACATATGAGGTTCTAATCTTACAGTCAGTATCTGTCACAGGTGAGTGTAAGATGATTAATTAGAGGAGGAGACTGAGGTGAGACCCAGCTGAAATGGTAGCTTACATAGTCCCATAAATTCTGAAGCTGGGACAACCCTCAAAATGAGTATCTGAGTCAAAAGCTTCAGACCACAAACAAAACAGCATTTCAAAGAGAAGTGGTAAGCAAACATTACTCATTAAGCTGACAAACTCTAGCAACTATCATAGGACCTTTGATGTGTGTTACCCCAGGAGGCATACCTTGCGGAAGGTGGCTTCTGTCTGGCTCAGAGTAATGCCAAAGGGAATTCAGCCATAAACCATCAGCGGACAATACTTCTCGACCTGACAGAAAATGGCTCGTTGCACCACACCATCGCCAGTTCTTAATTTCACCTGAGAGAGAAGACAGACCCAGCCAGGGACAAACACCTTATTTCTCATTTCTTTACACAATTAAATGTGTTCATGTGCATATATATGACCATGTGTAGTTATGAAAGCAAACCACATACACAATGCTAATATCAGAAATTGAGTATGTGTATATAAAATACTGAATATATCTATATTGTGTATACATTAAGTAGATGGTTGTTACTAAGTAAAGTACTAATTTCTTTTTGAGACAGATAAGTAAATAATTCTCTGCAAGTGCAATCTTATTTAATAAAGATATTCTACAGACAACTTCCTAAATCTACATTTCTGTCACATGGAACAAAATGTTGACCTACTGTATTCCAGTTTACTTTAATACCTGAGAGTTTATAAATTCCAAATTCACTCACAGCATAAATCACTCTCCTTTTAAAAGCCCTTGAGAATAACACTAGAAAACTGTTGTATTTGAAGCAAAAATATCTACAGTCTAGTCTAGTCAGTTGACATGTCTTTAGGTGTAACGATTTATTCAGAGCCCAAAAGGTACAAAATGAACCTCTGCCGACAATAACCCAATAACAAAAACAAACATTCATATAAAAAAGTTTTGTTTCAATAGACATGTTAAGTTTAAAATTGACGTAATTTTTAAAAACCTTTTTAAAGAGGCTGGGGTGCTGGCTCAGTGGAATAAATGTTTTGTTCAATCTCCGTCTCCACCAAAAAAAAAAAAAATTAAATGAAAAAAATAAATAAAAACCTTCTTGAGATTTAACAAAATACAAAAATTGCATATAAAGCAACTGTGCAATGTGACACATTTTGAGATATGCATACACTTTTAAACCCATCATTATGGTGAATAAAATTAAAATATGCACCAAGACCACATGTCTGCTTCAACCACTTGCAGCTTGCACATTTATAGAATATGTCTTCAATTTATTTTAAACTATCTTCAAGTGGAATTATATCATTATATTTTTAATATAAGGATATTATAATATGCTTTCTCTTTTCTGAGAACTAGTGCTACTATTGTCCCTAAGATATTTTCTGAGCGCATAAAAAAGAAGTTGATGGATTTTATCAGAAACAATGAGTATTGTTCTTCAGTGCAGTGCTTTGTAGATATCAGCTGAAACAACTTAGTTAATTTCAGGCCAACCTTATCCTTATTGAAAAAGAGATTTCGCTTTGCAATTCTAACATTTTTTTTTCCCCCCGGCGAGAATTTGCATTCCTATTTCCCCATTCAGATCCATGCACCTGCGCTGGTGAGTACTCAGAGGCTTCCGGGGGATTTACTCTGCCCATCTCCACAGTCCCTCATTCACACCTGCTGTGTGCTCCTCACTGTCCTTCATCATTCTGGACTGCTAATTTTGTCTCCTAAACTCAGCGTCTCCTGCTCAGAATGGGCCTTAGCTACACAGTAACTGGAGAATTTAGCTTCATTTACTTCCTGTTTTTCAGCTGTCACTGCGTTTTACTTCTTAATGTCCACTATTTTGAAAACCACTATTTCATTTCTTTCGCCCATCTTTTGGTTGTATCAGAAAGGAGTGTAAATCCAGTCTCTGCAAAACTGTCATATTCCAACTGAAGACACAGACACTCTTTGTATGAATCTCTTATTCTTTGTCTTCCTATTGTATTTGCTTATTTATATATGCATGTTAAACAATTTATGTTATTAAAAGTCTCCTTTTTTAATCAAGTGATAGTTATGCTCTAAAATATCTTTTACATTGACAGTTTCCTTCATGAACAATTAATTGATTTTTACTATTCATTCAATGTGTATTTATTCTTAATGCATACTTATTTGACTTTTTATGTTATTGGACATTACAGGTGCTGATACAAGGCATGAGCAAATCAAATGGATATTCCTTCTAAATTAGAGCTTGTATTTAAGAAGAAAAGAGAAAAATTAAACAGAAAGGAAAGTAAAATAAAAAATACGCTCCACAGTGACAAATATAATAGTGAAGAGGAAGATAAAACCAGAAACTGTAATATTTCACTGGCTTTCGATATGGGAGGCCAGAAATCCTCACACAGATGTTGACATTTAAATAATGAAAAAGCATAAAGAAATAAATACATAGAAACAAGGAAAGAGTTCAGTAAAGAATAGCACGTGTTCTTGCAGAAGATACATGCCTGGTGCACTTATCAAAGCTGAGCACGCCCAACCACCCCAAATTCTCATGCAGAAACTGAATGCTCAGCAGGATGGTGGTATCACCCGGAAGAATGGGTGTTTTTATATCTACTTAGCTTCAGTGGCTCCTCAAAACTCAATGTGCTTATACTATTTCTTTATATAAATTATGTATGCTTAATATATAAAGATAGTCTTACTATATTGATGACTATAAATTATAGAGAAACTAAGGTAATTTACTTAGTTCTGTACAGAAATGAACCTCCCAGCTACCGTTAATGCAAAGAAGAAAAAGAATATAAAATCTATTACTTATTACAAATTTTATCAGTATTAACTGTGAATTCAATCCAGAGCTCATTTCATAGTTTAAGTGAGGCTTGGATTTCTTAACATTAGAATTACAGGGCCAGCCAAATAGTCCAGCTGGTTAAAGAACCTTCTTAGGGAGACGCCGGGGCCGGAGGTTCAATCCCTGGGCCTGCTATGCCAGCCCCACTCCGGGTGCACTGAGATGGTGATTGAGACTGGGTGTGGTAGTGCGTACCTGTAATCCTAGATCTTAGGAGCGGGTAGACCGGAGGATCACTACCAGTCTGATCTAGTGTGAGACCCTGTAGATCCTGTACATCCTCTCCTAAATACAAAAAAAAAAAATTAGAATTACAAATGTATATTTTCCATAGATAACACAATTCAATAATACATTTTAATATGAGATATTTCAATAGTTGCTTAGTCAGATAAGTTAACAGAAGTGCACAAATTTTTAGAACCTACCCCAAAAATTTCACCAGAACAAAAATATATATATAGAAAAATATGTACAGAATAACTCATGCAGTGCAACAGATAATTCTTTTTTTTTTTTTTTTTTTTTGGAATTTGGAAAGCCATTTATTACTGACCTCAGGGCCCCTCGATCAGCTCTCACTCAGGAGAGGACAGAAAGGCTCACTCAGGAGAGGACAGAAAGGCCGCAACAGATAGTTCTTAAAAGTTAACAACCATTGTATTATTGACTTCCCACGTCCATTAAATGCACTATATGTAAAAATTTAAAAACACTTCACATTATGTTTCTTTTCACATATTTATACCTCATTTTGCTGTATGCTATTTGGTACATCACTTTGCAGTTTGTGTACACGCGTTTGCATTTGTGCTTTTGTACTTATGTCATTACAGTATAAGTCTTTGGAGTTTGTACTCCTTACTCTGAAGACCAGATCCTTCCCTAGCCACTTCCATGGCGAGCAGCTCTTTGCAAGTAGTAGCAAGCACTAAATTCATGTTGCTTCAAATGGAGCTATAGATATTTCATTATAATTAACTGAAATTTTGAACAAAGAAATAATAAATGTTTATGGCAAGAATGATAATGAGAAATATCTGATTAATATACAAAATTCAAGGCAGTGACAAACACCCAGATCTAAGCTCCATTTCCAACTGGTTTCCTGTAGTTAATAGTGCTGTTATTTCTATCTCTATGTGACCTGTCATTTGGATTTCGATGGGAATGGCCCTGAATCTGTGGGCCATTGGGTGGTATGGAGATTTCAACAGTTTTTAATTTTTTTCTTCCTCTTTCACTTTTGAGCTTATGAAGTCAGGATCTGACATGTATATTTAAGTACTTCACGTGAAATTTTGGGAAGGCAGTATGGCAAAGTAACATATGACAGCTACATGTTCCAGGGGCAACCAACCATCTTAAAATGCTTAAATATTTAGTTGCTATGTTCTGAGGTTAGTAGTAAAGAGCCTTAAAAGTTTCACTTAATCAATATACAAATCTCTAAAACAGAAGATATTCATTTACAATGAGAAATAGTATCATGTGGCTCAATTACTGGCCCAGCACATTCTCTCCTTATAGGCAAACTTCATGGGAAACCAGATGTAGAATATTACTTGTTTCTATTGTCTCAGAATGTTGCAATTATGAAAGACAGAATAAATATACCTGGCCAGATGTGATGAACACACCTGTAATCCCAGCACTCTGAGAGTCGAGGCAAGAAAATGACAAGTTCAAGCCTGGGCAGCTTAGAGATAAGATCTCATTTCAAAATACAGCATTAAATAGGGCTAAGGGTGTAGCTCAGGGCAAAGGTCCTGTATCCAGTTCCTAGTACCATAGTAATAACAATAACAATAATAACAACAATAATAACAATAATAGTAGCAACAACAAATGTACCTTCATAGACCATCCTTTATACACATCATTATATGATAGCTCCATTTTCCCAAAAAAGAGGCCAACAAACTGAGAATTTAACAATATCAAGGAAGTTACGGCTTTAATCGGGAAGTTCTTCAGGCCTTTGTTCTCTGGTACTGCTGCTGAACCCCGGCCCTGCACATGCTAAGGAGGCGTTCGCTGCGTAGCTGTACTACCAGCTCTCAAGCTTTTTCCTTTTAACTCCAGCATTATATGTTCTTGTTTCCAGTCACAAAAAGCAGGAAGATTTTGTCCTCCTAAGATTTGTCTTATAGATTATCATCACAATTCACATACTATTTCTTCTTCTGTGTCTTTTTGTTTAGTTTCTATGTAGCTGTGTTGTATTATTTTATATTAAAAGCCTTAACGTGAAAATACTCTAATATAAACAACCAGACTAATGGGTCAATGCAGCATGTACTGTCAGGAATCCTACACATCCTTCCTCCTTCTACATTTAAAAATGTTTAATTTGTTAATGTTTAATATTCAATTTAATGGAAATTTTTTCAATCTTTTATTATGGAATAAAGGATTGTAAGACCACCCAGAGAAGGCTCTCTGATGGCAATGATATTGTTTCTTTATCTGTGTTGTTGTTTGAACATTTTTTGAATCTTTTGAAATACTTAACAAGTTGCATAAATAAGTTTTGTGCATTTATTAGTCAGAAATTACTAGTAAGTATTTTAGAGATAATGGGAATTTACACAATAAAATATTTGGCTTGCATGAATTTCTCAGCTTAAAAATTGCATTGATAGCTATGGGTAAAATGTAATTTTTCTAGATGTTAATGACAATTATATTTAGGTTCATATATTTATGGAATATATGAAAGATGGAATACAATAGAGTCATCTGTTTAAACCCACAAATTATATAAAAGATCAAAAGGGATTTGTAAAAGATAATAGTTAATTAGAATAAGAACTAGAATTAGAAACTAGCTCGCTGAATAAGAACCTCTTTGATGTATTTTAAAATAAGAACTGGGCCATTCTGCAATTAAACTTGGTACAATAAAGAAGTACTCAAAATAAGACAAATAAAAGCTCAGACAAGATATGAAGGCTGAAATGATCATGTCTAGTCATTTAAACTTCATTTTACTGAATATTTTTTAACTATTGTATTTCCCATGTTCTGTTAATTTTACTTCTTAGACTGCTGCGAAGTATCATGAACAATTATGAGGAGCTACCATGTCATGTTTTTTACCTGCCATAACTATAAAAAATATCCTGAAATCATTAAACTAAGTGAAAGAAATGAAATATTTTGTGCTTAGAGTACATTGAAGTATTTTGCATTGGATACATGAAACCTAATTTTACATACTTCTAGTGAAACATTTACATATTTAAGCTTTTTAAAAATAGTTCATATTTATAGATTTTTTTTCTGTTTCTGCATCTTCTACTGTAAACTGTGATTTCTATTGTAGCTTTAAGAACATGAACTCTGATATAAACACACTCTTGGATCTGGGCCCCTCGGAGGCCACCGTACCATTGTGTTCTTTAATACAGCACAAAGTAATTTAGCAGAATTTTTGTTCAACAAGATATTACAAGAAATAAAATAGTAAGTTTCCAAAATAATTAAACATTTAGACAAGAATAGCATATGCTGGGCTAAAAATAAAAGCTATTAATAAAAAGCCTTTCTGCAGGGTTGCTGTCATCAAATCCATCTGTCCCTGGGAGGACTCAGTATGCTGCTTTCTATTGCCAAGAGAGCAGGCCTGTGTGCAAGGACTTTGAATGACCCACCCACCCACTCACAAACACAGCCACCTCTGTATTCTTTTAGCTAGAGGCCTGTGGCATAACTGGAAGAATAGTATTCTTTGAAGCCATGAGTGACATTTCTGCCCCATTCTACCCTAATAGTTTTCAAGTTCAAGTATGTGATGTATTCCACTACAGCTTCAGTTGCCTTCTCTAGAAAATGCAGCTAATTCACCTTCAAATGAACTGAGTTGTATGAATAATTAATATGTGGAGACTTATTGGACAAATCATACAATTACTTATTTCAGCAATATTGAGAGTCAAAGCCTTTGAAAGAAAAAAAAATACTGAGAGCCTCAACTTACACATTAGTCTGATGAAAAAAATTTCTCTAAACTTACATTTACTTACTGAGGAATAGTTATGGAATTTAGTACCCTTCACCATCCAAAGTGGCGTATTCGATGATTAGCTGCAGTTCTCAGTGTTGCCTGCTGCTCAATGAAAATGTGATTTCTCGTTCTTTCCAATGTTGTCAAACTGCCTTATTTCACACACACAGAAAAAAAGATGTAAACTATTACTTTGTTTAATTCAACGATAAAAATTTGTCCAAAGAAAATTAGCTTGTGAAAATGTACATGATGAAATCTATAATCTAGCTGGTCTCATAAAAAACAGGTAAGAGGCGACTCACTAGAATACGGTGGACCTAAAGCGCAGAAGCGTGCGCACTGCGGCAGCAAAGAGCAGTAGCGTCTACCTGAATTTGACTTACAGCATCTAACTGAACGCGACTAAAGGAGAGGCTAATACAATATCAAGGAATGAGCTATCACATCCGTTTGGAACTTGAAAGATACATTAAAATATTTGGTGTAGCATTGGCAGAATTTAATTCTTTATGGAAAGATTGATTGTTAAATGAAGCATATAAATAGAGGATATTTATTTTCATTAGGCTTAAGAGTCTTTCAATCCAATTAATGGAATATGAATTTAATTTAAATAAAGTTATGAATTATTGGTGTGAAGATAATAGCTGGAAAATATTTAGAGCAATATTAAGAAAAAATAAAAAAATTTTAAAGTGTCTGTAAACCAAAACTTGGAACAATTTTTAAATCAGAATTTCTTTCTTTCTTTCTTTCTTTCTTTCTTTCTTTCTTTCTTTCTTTCTTTCTTTCTTTTTAGACAGGGTCTCACTATGTCGCCAGGCTGGCCTCAAGCTTGCAGTCATCCTCCTGTTTTAGCTGCCAAGTGCTGGAATCAGAAGTGAGCCACCACGTCCTCAGGGCCAGCGTGCCCTGCTAAACGCCAAAGAATCATAAAAGTGGCTGTAAACCTCTCTCTAGGAGAAAAATATGAGTTGATTGTGATACAAGTGAATTTAAAATGTTTACAAAGACTATTGTCCTTTTTTTTTGTATTTTAGGGAAGGGTCTACAGGGTGTTCAGGGTCTCATTACTAGATCAGACTCATAGTAATCCACCTCTTTATAGCCTCCCAAGAGCTGGGATTACAGGCATGCACCACCATGCCCAGCCTCAATCCCCATCTCAGTGAGCCCAGGGGGTGGGGGCTGCATGGCAAGCCCAGGGATCGAACCCCCTGCCCATGCGCCTTTCTGCAGGTGCTTTATTCTGCTGAGGTATTTGGCTGGCCTGACTCTATTGTCCTTTGATTCAGAAAACTATATTCCTCTCAAATCCTTCTCCATTAAAATTAAAGATAATTTTAAACAAAGATAAAATACTTCATACATAATATATTGCAAATTTGCAATTAAGTATAGCAAATAGTATAATTTTATAAGGTTGCCAGTCTTAGAAAACTTATTTGTGAATTTTTCATATGTATGTCAGCTGAGAAACTAAAACTCTAGTTTCATACAGATGTATTAAGTCACATATTATCACTGCCCACAGAAAGGAGAATAATTTATACATATATATATATATATATATATATATATATATATATATATATATGAACAAATGTAACGTATGTGAAACAACTACATCACACAACAAAATACCGAGATGCTATTAAAACGAACATGATAGTTAAGGAATTTATATGGAAATAATTCCCAGGTATGTGTTGAGATTTCAGATTAAAAGAGTACAAAGTAATGTTTACTCTAAGTTTCATATAAACGGTTGTTTATATTTTATAAATTTAGACATGAGGTCAATATTATCATAATGATTGTTGTCTTTATTAAGCTGTACTACATGATTCTTTTTCAGTGATTATTAGAAAATGAACAATGAAATGGCCTCCTTCCTATTTGTACCTTTGCTACATGAATGTTTTATTATTTCCTAACACATTAGGAGAAAAAAAGTACTTATAAAAATGAAAAAGGAAGTAGCCTTTCTGTGGGGAGTGGGTGGAGAACACCCATGCAGAAACCCGATGAAAGAATCAGAAGAAAGATGTTAAAAGATCTACTAGGGCCAGCGAGATAGCTCGGTGGGCTAAATTGCCTGCTTAGGCAAGTTTAGGTAAGCGTGGGGACCAAGGTTCAATCCCCAACACCACATGCTGAGCCAGGCCTGCCCCCAGGGCAGGCTGAGCTGGCCACAAGAAAATAAATAAATAAAGGAAGAAAGGTCTATCAGATCTACATTATTTGAATTTACTTCTCTATTAGGATCATAAGCTTTATTTGTTTGTTTCTTATGTCTTCGAGACAGAGTTCAGGCTGGCCTCAAGCTCACTTGGTAGTCCAGGCTGGTGTCAAACTCACAATGATCCTCCTGCCTCAGCTTTCCAAGTGCTGGGATCCAGGCAAATGCCACTATTCCTGCCTTGGGATCATAAACTTTAACTATAAGTAACGAGGTGCTTTTGGGTATATTATTTCTTTGGAAAATAGGCGAGCTCAGTGTCTTGCTAATCTTGATTAGCAGGTGGTATGAAAGATGAAGGTCAAGGCCACCACAGTCGTCTCTGCTACTACAATGCTAGGCTATTAACAAGAGTCTCAGTATCCCAGATGGCACAACAGCTGTGTCATCCTTAAAGATGATTTCATTTGGGAAAAGTTGATTCCAGAAAGAAGCACCTGTGTACTAATAGAAGATGTTTTTCTGTGTCTCCAACATGCATTTATCATATAAAATGGCAGTTTTAAAGAATTATGGTCTGGAAGTTACTTGCTCAGCACAGTTTTATTCCATCTTAATTAAGTAGAGATGTTGCTCATCCTTAGACAGAAAAATCTTTGTGCCTATGTTGTGGGAAGAAACAAAGGAGGTGACAAAACAGAGATAGGGTATTACAAATACATCATAAGATAATATGATTGAAAATCCTCGTGTGCCATGATACCTTTATGACTGCAGCACCCTGTTTTGAATTCTGTTTGTGACCTCAGCATACAGCCTATAACTTGTCTTATCTGTGCTTTTGAACAGATCCACTTTCCTTGGGCCTTTCAGGGATATTCATCCAGGTCTACTTGAAAGTGTCCTGAGAGCCAGTTTTATCATCAGTAACTGTGGAATGCCCTGCTTGAGGCAGAAATACTGCATAGTTTATTTAAAATGTGTAAAGGTTAGATATTTGGAAACTAGAATCAGATTCACTTGTCCAACTTCCTATAGCAATAATATTGGAGTAAAAATATCATAATATAAATTTTGATTTAAGATGATTTGATAACTGTGTGTATGTTCTATGGACACAAGTCTAGCATATTTGTCTTTAAATGAAATAGTTTTCTTTTGTTGTTTTTACATAAGAAAACAGAATAGGAGCAGAATGGTAGTTATAATTAGTACATTAATTAAACTGTCAACATAAACTATCAATAAAGTGAAGATATTTGGCAAAATTTATTTCTGTTGTTTCATGTGTTTTGTAATTCTACTGAATCTAAAGGAAGGAATGTCTTGCAGGCCATATCTATATTCTTTTGTAAGTGGAGACGGTCATTTGTCCAAGTTCCTATATACATTTTTCCATTTTCTTGTCCAAATTCTTCTAAGGCTCTTAAACATAACAAGTTTTTCATGCATGCTATCCTCTGTAAGTGAATTATTCTTCTGTCTCTCCATTCTGTTATCCCAAAGCATAATATTCTCTGTAACAAAATAGTTCTGTTTCTCTGTTCTGTTACCCCAAATCTAGCCCATTTTCTCACAAACCTCACACATACCCAATCTTCACATTCATCTGCTTCTCTTCCAAGTGCAACAAATATTTTTCTTATAGATTCTGTTTAGGAAGGGCTTGTGGGTTAGCTCAGTTGCTTAAGTGCCTGCTCTGGCAAACCTATTGAGGCGCAGGGGACTACAGTTCAATCCTCAGCTCCACCTGCCTTAGCAGACCTGCCCTTAAGGCAACTTGAGGAAGCCAAAAAAAAAAAAAAAAAAAAAATCAATCTTAGATTCTGTTTTAATGAAATATTTCTTAAAAGCTTTAGGGAGCAATTTATATTCACTAAACTGTCCTGTCATACTTAGTCTACCACTGTCTCTCATCTATTAGAATAGACTTCTTTAGAATAAGGTACTCTGATTAGCCAGGTGTGGTGGTGCACAACCAAAACCCCAGCACTGAGGTGCCTGGGCACAAGAATTGTTGCAAGTGTGAGACCAGCTTGGGCTACAAAGTGAGCTCAAGCCCAGCCTGTCTCACAAAGAGAGGGGCATGAAGGAAAGAGAGAGAGAGAGAGAGAGAGAGAGAGAGAGAGAGAGAGAGAGAGAGAGAGAGAGAGAGAGAGAGAGAGAGAGAGAGAGAGAGAGAGAAAGGAAAGGACAGGGAGCTATAGGACAGGCATCAGCAAGGCCCAGCATAATACCTGGAATTTAGAGCATTCAATAAATCATGCATGCTTGTGTGAAAAGCAGCATAACACATAATTGGGTAGGTATAACTCATGTACAATTGAATTAAAAGAACATTCAAACAATTAGATAATATAAATAGCACAGCCTGTGTAAATGAGTTACAAAGAAAAACACTGAGAACCACCTAACAGATGCATGCCATTAGCTTTGCAATTTGTTATTTCTGAAAGGAATTGTTATTGACAGGCAAGAAATGACAATGTCTAAATCACTCATTTGGTATATACTACTACACACGGTCTATTTAATGGTGTACAAAAAAAGACTTGTATTTTCTAAAAAATGTTTGTAAATTTTGAAAGTAGTATTGCTCATCCAGCACTGCATATTTGTACTATCTAGCATGTAGTAAAATACAAGACAAGCTCTCAGTTATGACTTGAGCCTCAGAAGTCCATCCATGTTTTCTAAGTTTAAGTCAATAGTAACTACTGTAAGTTGAATTATTCTCCTGCATACATGTGTGGATGTCTTAGGGGGCTATCAGTGGAGATAGGCTCTTTAAAGGGGCAATTGTGTCAAAATCAGTGTGTTAGAATAATTAAGGAAGGGACTGGATATTCTTAAAAAAAGCAGAAAATATGGATAGACATATACATGTGTGTGTGTGTGTATATATATATGTTATGTATGTTTTTTTTTTTTTTTTTTTTTTTTGGGGTGGAACCAGGGATTGAACTTAGGCCCTAGCACTTGCCAGGCAAGTGCTTATTCTACTAAGCCATCTCTCAGGCCCTCAGATACAGATATTTGAATGAAAGAAAGATAGTATGAAATGACACAAGAAGATGGCTACCCAGATAACCATCCCCCACCCCCAAGTAAAGGGAAAGGCCTGAAACACACATTTCTATCTCTACACTCAGAAGGAAGCAATTCTGCCACTGTCTTGACTCAAGCTTCTTGGTGTCTTGAACTGTAAGACAACAAATTTCCATTCTTCAAGCTATCAAGTCTTAGTGATTTGTTAGGTAAACAAATGAACAGAGTAAACAATGAATTCAATATCTAAATAACACAAAAATTTCAATTTGCGCCTTGCCTATTTCAGTTATGACTTTCCCCTTTTTAAAAAAATCATTGAGAATATATTATCTTAGTTTATACACTAAATGTCATGTGAAGCTAGTTTCTCTTTTGTTTTCCTACCAAGTTTCTTTCCTCTTTTATATTTTCAATGTTTTAAAATTTGATTTGTCCAAAGTGTTTCTTATTTAGAGCTGTGAACTAAGTGACCCTGACAGAGAGATGTTTGCAGTAGACTTGTTGAAGATCCTTAAAGAGAAAGGCAATCGAAGAAATCACGTAGAAGTCCGACATTTGGAGTCCTCGGGGACATACTCTGGCGACATGTGAAAGTCCAATTATTTTCTCTACTTTAAAGACTTGTTTCTCTACATAGAAAGTGGTTATTCTCCAATATTCCCAATTATTAGTTTCTAAAGAGTGATGAGTATCTCAAAATTGTGACACCATGAGATCGTTAAAAGTCAGTTTTCTGGTTAGTTAACATCAGCGATGGATTGACAAGGGAATAATAAAATAGGACAGATAATGAGATTTAGTATATTTGGCTGATATGTGAACTGTTGACACCTCCCTTGCTCTTTCCCCAAGTACAGTACAGACATCATGACAACAGTTTATTTATATAGTAAGAAAATACAGCAAGAGCAAAATGGCTTTAGATAAAGTCATTATTTTGCTAATACCGTAAAATGAGGTAATAAACAAGGAACTGTAAATAAACTCTTAAATAGCTTTAATAATAAAGTTTGCTTTGAGTATATGTAATTCAAAACTACAAGTTTATGTGCAAAAAAAGAAAACATCAGACACTCAAATGAATTGTCAATTTTATACTATTGAACAGTTTTAAAGAATAAAACTTACATGCTGAAATTAAATGTAATGGGGATAATACTGGCTTCTGTTCCAGTTACATACAATGCAGCAGAATAGAGAGATATGAGTAATTACTCTTGGAAGTTGAGAAATCTCATTAACTTGACTATATCTTACTGAAAAGACTGAAGGAAGGGTACTTCTCAAATATATCCAGAATAAGCAAGTTGTATTCTGTCATTAGAACAACCCAAAGAAACACCAAAATTTGATTTAAGCAGCAGAAAATTTTCTCACAGTTGGGGAGGCTACATGTTCACAATGAAGGTGCCTTTCTCCTTGACTCCCAGATGGCCACAGCCTCCCCCACCCCCACTGCCTTCTCCTCCGGAGGTGTTCATCCCTTGTGCCTCTCTATGTGTCCAGTTTCTTCTTATTATAAGGATGCTAATCAAATTGGATTAGAGCCCACCTCCATGCCCTCAATGATGCTTAATTTTCTCTAAAGATCTTACTGAGGGCTGCATTCTGTGGCACTGAGAGCTAGAGATTCAACACATGAATTTAGGCAGGAGAGGTGACACCGTGCAGCTCACGACAGTAGTACAAAGTACTCCAGATTCTTGTAAATCCATCTTCTTTCAGGTAGAATCTAGTTTGTTTATCTAGAACTTTAGGTAGCAAATGATCTGCATATTTAAATATAACATTTACCAACTAAAAATTTAGTCTTTATAAAGTACTACTTTATTCAGTCTCACTGCAGGGTCCTTCTTCTCCATCAGTAAAATGAAGAAAACACTCATATGTTCAGATTTTATGCATAGCATCTCTTCTTTTTCAAAAATTTATGGCATTTTTCTCTATCAAATAAAAATAACTCTATCTCCTTTCATTTCTTTACTCATAATAATGAACAACATACCTGTTATTGATCACAATAGTTCTTATAAGTAAAATTGTACCTAACGTAGACACAATGCCTGACTAAATAAAACATATGGTCTTTTGCAACAAAAGGGATTTATTTAGATTAGCACATGAATATGCCACTAAAGCATTAGTGTTGCGAGGTTACCATGAAAGGCATGTAAGAACTCTGTTAGGA
Organism: Ctenomys sociabilis; assembly: GCA_004027165.1. Classification (NCBI taxonomy): domain Eukaryota; kingdom Metazoa; phylum Chordata; class Mammalia; order Rodentia; family Ctenomyidae; genus Ctenomys; species Ctenomys sociabilis. The sequence goes on from PVKA01001741.1 coordinate 62,727, forward strand.
GAGAAAATTATGAAATACAATTGAGAAATATTTTAGTAGAAAAAGCAAAGATGAAGACAAAAATGAACATAAAGAGAGATAATTGGGATAGATGACATGGGTATGTATGACTGGAACACAGATAGTAGTAGTAGGCAGATCACTTATGCATGGCAGTACAAAGGATGTTACACAAAATGATATATCTTAAAAGAACAATTGTAACAACTAGGGTTCTACAGGAAGAAGCTGTTCTGTAAATAGGGATAAGTAGGTTCAAAAGTATTTGGAAGTTAACATTGATTTGGCTATTGAATATCCATAATAAAGGTGGTAGAAGCTTCAAAGGGAACTTAATTTATGGAACTAGGGATATTAGAGCCTATTTATTGAGAAATAAAGGCTGAAGATCTATTTTAAAGGAGGAGATCAAGCACTGCTTGTGGAATCTAAGGTTCAGCTAATCTCTGAGCATCTAAGCATAGAGCTCAAATAGATGATTAGTTATATAATTCTTGAACTTTACAAAAAATTTAGACTGTGAAGATATGCATTTAAAAACCATTGAAATATATAGTTATAGAACTGAGATAGTGTAAGAATGTGTACAAGAATATATACACTACACACTTGAATTTTCTAAAGAAAAAAAAATAATAATAATAACAGGGTACTTCCAAACTCACTCCTGAAGATAGCATTACCTTGATTCCAAAACCAGACAATGATACAACTAATAAAGAAAACTACTGGTCAATAATTTAACAAAAATAGATGTAAAAGATCCTTTCTAAACTGGGTAATATTGAGTGCTAAAAAATGCTGCACATTATTGGAAATAACCAACAGAGTGAAGAGACAACCTACAGAATGAGGAAAAGGATTTGCCTACTACTCTTGGATAGAGAACTAACATCTACCCTATATAAAGAATGTTTTAAAAAGGAGGCCCCTAAAAATATAAGACTTAATCAAGAAATGGGCAATAGTAATGAATAAATACTTCTCAAAAGAGTATAAATGGCCTATAAATATATGAAAAATGTCCAACATCTCTAACTACTGGAGAAATGCAAATTAAACAATACTGAGATTCCATGTTACTCTGGAAAGAATGACTATCATCAAGAAATCAAATAAAAACAAATGCATGAGGGGCTGTGGGGAATGTGAAGCCTTTTACATTGCTGGTGAGAATGTCATCTAGTACATGCAACCACTGTGGAAATCAGTACGGAGATTCCTCAAAAAAGTAAAAATAAGAATTGTATTCTACCCAACTATTCACCTTCTAGGTGTCCGACTGAGAGTGAAAGCCATCATATTACAGTGCTATGTGCTTACTTATGCTTATAGGAACACAAGTCCTAGTAGCTAAATCTTGGAAGTGACCTGTATGGCCAGTGGCAGATGAATGAGTAAAGAAAATGCAGCATTTATACAGAGCAGAGTACCATTCTGCCTTAAAGAAAGATAGGCTTCATTCATTTGCAGTAAAATGGAGGCAACTGGGAATAATAATGTTGCATAAAATAAATTAGACAGGCTTAAATATGGCGTGACTTTTCTTATACAAGAAATTGAAATATAAATAATTTAAGGAGCAAAATAAAAAAATTTAAAAAGAGCAAAATCAATGATAGATGATGGAAAACTAGAAGACAGATCTTTTGCTCAGGGAAGGCTAGCAAGAGATCTAGGGAGAGGGGGTTAAGGGAGAATAAAAATAATTAAGATGTATTTATATACATGGGCATACTCCCTGAGATGGATACAATCATTACATACTATATGTTTGTAATAAAAATAAAAAAGACAAACTGAAATTAATTTCTTAGTACATCAATTTTAAATCAGATGTTTTATGATTATACTTGAATTTAACACACTAACAATCAAGTTTAAGAGTCACCTTGCTACATCTGTAAGCTTTCAGATGGATAAAATATTTCTTCACATACAAGCAAGTAAAGATTTACTTTGGGGCCAGGGAGATGGCTCAGTGGAATAAGTGTTTCCCTGACAAGTGCAAGGGGCTGAGTTCAACCCCTGGTTCTGCAAAAAAAAAAAAAAAAAGAGAGAGAGAGAGATTTACTTGGTTTTTCAAGCACGGTAAGGGGCTTGAAGGAGGAAAGAGTAGTCTGGAACATGGAAAACTGGACTTCCTATGCACAGTGTGAGTAAGCGGTAGCCTCTAACACACTTGGGGCTGAGAGTGAGTCGCGGGCACACTGAGAAAGGGTTGAAAAAAAGGGGTTGCCCTGGTTCCCCAAAGCTGTCACAGGAGTGCATATCACCCCTTGGATGCAAGTGTTTCTAATTCTATATCTTCTGATATTGAAAGAATTTTGTTTGGCAGTCAAGAGTTCAGATTCTAAAACCAAGTTTAAGCCGGGCATGGTGGCGCATGCCTGTAATCCCAGCACTCGGGAGGCTGAGGCAGGAGGATTGTTGTGAGTTCGAGACCAGCCTGAGCTACAAAGTGAGCTTAAGGCCAGACTGAACTGCATAGTGAGACCCTGTCTCAAAAAGACAAAAAAAAAATAAAAATAAAAATAAAAAATAAAACCAAGTTTATTTGAATTAAAAGATGGTTCTAACATTTACTAACCTAAGATGTATGCCATGAGGTTAACTTACCACTCTTCCTTGAGAGTAAAAATTTAACATAGCAAGCAGTATTTTGTTATTCAAATGTTGCTCATTTTCTAACTATGGTGATAGCCTTTGATCAAACATTCAAAGTTACACTACTATGATGTTTCAGGACTATCTCACTAATAATCCCTTTCTGGAACTAGTGCACTGAGATGAGCCAGGTTGCCATGTGTAAAGAAAAACCCAAAGAATTATTATGGGCACTAGTATGGGTCTGGTGTTTGCACCATAACTGGCCTTGTAAAAATACTTAATACATATTTACAGTAATGATTGCAGTTATCAAAGAGAATTTATATTTGCACACAACACCTCTTTTTAAAAAAAAAATATATTTGATGCAAGGTCTCACTGCACAGCTCCGATTTATAGTGATCCTCCTGTCTCTGCCTCCCCAGGGCTGGAATTACAGGAGTGCACCACATGCCCTGTCTCGGTGGCCAGCTCAGTGTGCCAGGGCATAGGTGGTGTGGCACATGGTGCTGTAGACACAACCCAGGGCCCTGTGCTTGCCTAAGCCGGTGCTTAGTCAGCTGAACTATCTCTCCAGCCCTACCCAACGCATCTTAATTTTCTAAATTTCCCCTTCCTTCCTCTTTTTTCTGATTGAGACTTGGGATTCTGTTGGGTAGGAACATCTCACACATTTCCCTGACATTTGCTGCTAAAGGGACAGATGTGCCCATGCAGTCCCACTGTGGAAGACAAGAGCGTCTTTTTGTGCTCTCTTGCATGAGCGTAAGTATATTTCACCGTGACTTTCCTGCACTATATCCTCACCATAATAAATCATAGCTCTAGGTATAATTTCATCCTGAAATATGAGTCCTTCTCTGAATCACTGAACAAGTGGATTGTAGGACTGCTGAGAATAAAACTAATGTTAATATCTATTTCACACGCTTATTTTGAGAATTACATGTTTAAAATATTTGCTTAAAATGTCGAGTACATCAATGTATGGATTATTACTTTAAACAATAAAAACTTATGTGAATTTTGGTTGCTATTCATTCAGAAAGTTCCCTCCTGTTCAATCTAAGATCCTCATTGAAAATAAAATTAACAGAAGTTCAGCATTCTATGTAGTTAGACTAAAAATAGCTTCAAAGTATGCTTATAACTGTTGAATATGTGTCAAATTAATTTTAGTGTGCAGTTGTTATTGACAATCCAAAAGGTTTTTTTTCTTTACACTACTTGGCTATAGAAATAAATTACTGCATTAAGATAGATGGATTCTAGGTTTTGCTTTACAATAGTTAAACTACCAGCACGTGTTATTAATCATTTTGTTAAGAAATGGCAAAAGCTGATAACCTATAATGAACGGAGCAGGTTTATCCTCACCATAACTGAAAATGCAACTATCACACGCTGACAAGAGCTGGCTCAATGAAATGAAAGCACCATCTGGGCTGAGGAGACGCATACCTGTTGGTGTGATTTTCTCCTCAATAGCTCCTTGTTTACAGTGTAAGTGAATTTTATATCGATATAAAGTGTGAGTTTACTGCTGCAGAAGTCCATAATGTGGGAAATAGACACATTGAAAAGCTCAAGATTGATAGTCCTTATAAAACACAGAAACACAGCATGCACCAGTGAATCTGTTGAAAAGTACAGGAGTGTTGGAGTCATATTTGCGTTCACCGGAGGTTGAATTTGAATTATGTATTCTGGGGGCTCGTATTCAAACTTACTCACCAAATTTAAAATGCTAATGCTAAACTGGCAGTATCTAATAACTAAAGTATAAAATGAGCGTTTGATTTTAATTTGCCTTGCAAGATGTGAATCACTGACACAGCAAATGGAATGGATCTTTATAATATGGTAAAGATCAGAAACATCTGCGAATTGTGCTACGGTGTATTTTCACAGGCTTAACTGGAGGAAAATTAGGAGTTCTGGTACTGAGTGGAATCTTACTACCTGCCAACTGCTGCAAACCAGACTGAGTTTTTTTTATGATGGTCATGATAATGATTATAAAAGAACAGCAATAAGAAGCATATGTCGGCTAAGACCAGCAGGACATTCCCGTTCAGATCATTTGGGAGCGCATCATTTGGTACAATCCTCATGACGATTGTGCAGAAGTAGAGTCTACAGAATGTGTGAATTCCTTCTTAGTTCTAAAATCCCATGTTCCCTTTTGTCCCTAAGTCCTAGAGGGCTAATCACTTCCCACAGTTATGAAGTCTCCTCGGTCATTGCTGAGATGTCATTTACCCTTTCCGACATGCCACACTTCAGCACCCAGCTTCCAACCCATAGAAGTCGTAGTATGGTTTCTGCTTTCCAGACCAGACACTGCCTGTTATAGTCACGCATGACAGATTTTTTTATTCTTTGTTCATTTCAATTCAGTTCTGCTCAGCAAATACTTATTCAAAGCACAAACCATCAGCCGTTATTACCATAGGAAAAGAAACCACAGGCTTTAGATAAGACAGGCTAGCAGCAAGCACTCTGGAGGGGTGGGTGGTCCAGTTTCTTGGCTAACTCCTCCAGCAGCGTTGCTGAGTCAGTAAACACTGTACCTACGCATTTCAAAGAGCCCAAAACACCCAAGGACAGTATTTTAATACTACTTCTTCTAACCTCACAATTTCAATTTATTATTTAAGTTTTGGGGATATGTATGCACTTTTCTTTCTTTTTTTAAATGTATTTGCTTGTTACAGAGCCACACTATGCAGCTTGGACTCGCAGTGATCCTCCTGTTTTCATCCTCCCAGCCCTAAGATTATTTAATGGTTGTATAAAATATTTCAATTTATTTTTCCAGAACTGTTTCATTTTGTGAAATCTACTTTAAATCAATTATCTCTAACATAAGAAAGTCCTATTGAGCATAAATTTTAATATCAAATTCAAATGTTCAAAGAGTTTAATGAATTATTATTATTATTTTAATGCATTTGGTTGTTACAGGGTCTCACTATGCAGCTCTGACTCCTAGTGATCCTTCTGTTTTTTGTTTTGTTTTGTTTTATTGAAGTACAAATATCAATGAGACAGTTTTAAGATACCTTGACAAGATGGATTTGATAAATTAATACATTGCAAACTGTTTTCATAATGTTTTAGTATCATATAAGCTGCATAGATGATATTATACTTACAGACATTATTATACTGTATGTTTCTTATCATTAAATAGAGTGTAGCTGTTTGCATATCTTATTTTTTATACCTGAATTACATCAAAGATTCAGTAATTAATACTTTCTACCTTCTTATTTTCCTAGTGGTTGTCTATAGTACTAGAAGCCGACATAACATCCTGTCCACTATTAGTGCAAATCTTGCCTCTCATAGGATTATGTAGAAGCACAGTGTTATCTATCCCAACTGTACTGTCTATACACACACATCATCATTTTTCCTTTCTATACCCCTTCCTTTGTCTACACCTGTCAAAGGTGGGCACTCCATTGTCATTCAACTAACTTAAGTGCTTGACCTGGACAACACAATCCAACACAGTCCAGCATTCCACTACAATAGTGAGTTATTCAAAGAAGTTGTCGACCATAGCCATTACAGCTCAGCTTAATATTATGGCCCCGTGATGTATACTTCATTTTTATACTTTTCTGCTGGATGGTTAAGACCTAGATAGAGCAAGACTTATCATCTTTCTGTTTTTCAGCCTCCCTGGTGCTGGGATTACAGGCTTGTGTCACCACGCCTGGACTCAGCTCATCCTGCCCTGGGGGTAGGGCTGGTGCAGCACATGGTGCTGGGGATGGGATCAAACTGAGTTCCCTGCCTGAGCTTGCCTAAGCAGGTGCTTTATTCCACTCAGCTATCTTGCTAGCCCCCTTTAATGAATTATTACTTGCACTTGATACTTATTATTCTTTTGAATATAGCTGATATTATTTGTTTATGGAAAGACAGGTGTTATAAATCTTCCTAAATCTATCACCTGTATAAATATAAGCTATTTTAAGAAGACAAAAACATATACAATTCCAACAATTTTTGTTATATCATGTCTTTATGGGACATTTCTTTTGACTTGCATCAAATGGCTCATCTGATCAATTGTGCTTCCATTTCCATTCCATTTTGTATAGAAACACTGTAATTTTTTGGCTCCATTAGCTGAAATCCTCATACACATATAACTGATACTTTATTCTTAAAATAATACTAATGTCTTTGAGAGTCCTCCTTATTCTGTTTGCATTCTAGGATGGAGAAAAGTCTCTGAGACAGAAATGGGAGAATAAAAAGGAGATAATAATAAATAAAATAAAGTTGATTGGTGTTCTAATATATATATATGCAATGTATGTCCAACTCACTATCCGGCTGTCCTCTGAATGGCAAATTCCTCTTTCTGTACTTTCCATTTCAACACTCATGGTTAAAGTGTCCTTTCTTTTGCGTGTGCTTTTACAATCTTATCCTAAATATTCACCTACTGTAAAGGTAGTGGACAAAACAGAAAAAGAATTGTGAAGCCTGTGCTTAGCTTGGCCAGTAACAGGGACAGAATAAATATTTGGCAGAGGAATAAACAGGAAAGGCAGAATGAAGGGGAAATTAGACCTAAGAAGATTGTGCAATAAAAACGAGGCACCTTAGAATACACAGTAATAGAATCAAGGGCTTTGGAGCTACAGGAGATTATAAATCAAAGGAGGAAAAATCCGATTTACGCAAATGTGATATACATGCGACACTTTAGGATCACAATAATTATAAAAATGACTTTCATGAAAGACAAAATGAAAACCAATTTCTATGTCATAAAATCTGAAATATTTTTTCATAAAAGTAGTGATTTGCTTCCAATTTCATCTCCTTTCACACACGTACAGTTCCAGTTCGACTGCTTATTGCATCTCAGGCCAAAAATGTGCTCCTGCCAGAGTGAGGCAAGCCATTCCCGACCCAGCTTCTGCAGTCCCAACCATGTTGCCCCAAATAATACATCTTGTGTTTCATCTTTCGTATTGTAATTAGTGATCCATTATCACTACAAATAACTTTTAATTTTTATGTCAAAGCATTATGTTTATGCTTCCTTTGTTGAACTGTTACAATGCTGCTTTTTGAGAGAGACAATTCATTTAAATGAACACACACATTCTTATGCTCTGTGACCTCACACTGTAAATTCTGATTCCTCCAAATTCTCTTCATGACTATGAAATGTAGAACCATATAAAAATCACAAACACTGACTGATACAGCTTTGGCTATTTGATTTGAAAGTCATTTCTAAACAACATATTTACTAGGTTTTCTCTATATTATTTTCTATTAGTTGTGTAGTTTTGAAAAATAAAAAGACTGTAGAGTTTTACATTAGCATTGTACAGTTTTGTATTTATTACTCCTGTGGTCCAATTCACATTGGTGTTTATGAAGGATATAAGGTCATAGTCAAGACTGACTTTTTTCTTAATGTGCATGTCTAGCTGTTCCAACACCAACAGTTGAATAAACTACCTTCGATCAGTTTTATTGCTTATGCTCTTCCACTGAAAATCAGCTAACTATTTTCATGTGAGTTTACTCTGGGCTCTCTATTCTGCTACACTGATCTTTTTGTCTCCTGTTTTGCCAGTTTCACACTGTCTTAACTATTGCAACTTTATAGTAAGTTTTGAAGTTGGGTCATGTAAGCCTTTTAACTTTTCTCTTTCCATACCAAGATCTCAGGATCTTGCACACACCAGGCAGGTGCTTATGCCTCTGAGCTGTCTCCCCAACCCTCAATTTTTCTTTACATAAAAGGGAATATTGTACCTGGATGAACATTTTTTTCAATATAAATTCAATCCAATGCCAAAGAAAATCTCAGGAAATTATTGATAGGTATTAACAAATTGATTATAAAATTTATATGAAGTGCAAAAGATTCAGACCACTTAACATAATATTGAAAAAAAGCAAAATTGAAGGGCTTACAGGGATTGACTTCAAAACTTAGACTTTTTAAAATAAAAAACCAAAGCTATCCTCTGGGAAAAAGGCATAAGTAATTAGAACTGAAAAATTCCATTCTCAAAAAAGTACTTCAAATAGAACAAAAAGATAGACATCAAACTGAAGGGAAATATTTATAAATGACTCATCTAATAAAAAGCTGTTATTCAAAATATACAAAGTACTCTTAAAATTGAACAATAAGAAAATAATTCAACTTAAGCTGTAAAAAAATATTAAAACACAATTTACAAAACCAGATAGTCACAGGTGTTTAGCAGTTGACCACATTATTTGTCATCAGGGCCATGTAACAGTGATATTACTGATGACAGTAATAAGATATAAGGAGCACACTTAGGAGAGTCACCGAAATCTAGAACACTGATGCCCAAAATCCCAGTGGGAATGTGGGCAACAGGAACTCATTAGTTAATTGTGGAAATAGGAAGTGAGATATATCCTTTGAAAGAAAGTGTGGTAGTTTCCAAAAGAGTAAAAATGTCATTTTACTGTGCCAGTCACCTATTCCAGTTCTGTGACCAAATCCTGAGGAAGCCAGTTTAGAGGAGATGAGGCTTGCTTTGTCTCATGCTTTCAGAGGTTACAGTCTGTGGTCGGCAAGCTTCAAGGCCTGCAGCCGGCAGAAGCATCACTGCAGAGGGAAGGGCTTCTCCTCACAGCACTCATGACAGGCAGAAGAGAATACAAGACACAGACTGAAGGAGGCAGGCAAGGTAGAGTCCCTAAGGTCTTACCTCAGTGGCCCGGGACTTTAAACTAGGTCCCACTTTTTTTTTCATATTTCCTCAACTTATGACCGCATACCTGTATTTATCCACTGATAATGTCAGAGCTCTCACTATCCAGTCACCTCCCTAAACCCCTGAGTCCAAAGACACGAGAGTCCTAGGGGGCATTTTCCAGATAAACTAAAATACCATGTGATTTAGCAAGAGTGTTCCTTGTTATTTTAAACATAAATTTATAGCTATATAAATATCTAAACATGGTTGTTTATAGCAGCTTTACACAGACGAGCCAAAACTAGGGGAAAAACGAAGATGTACTTCTGTAGGTGAATAACCCATGATACATCTAGAAAATGAAATACTGAAATATTGCTCAGTGCTAAAGATTATGTACTATCAAGCTATACAAAATACAGAGGGGCTGGTCAAATAGCTCAGCAGATTAAAGTGCCTGCAAGTAGGCTCAGGGGGA
>PVKA01001741.1:72642-138764 GCA_004027165.1 Ctenomys sociabilis
TAAGTACATATTACTGAGCAAAAAAAAAAAAAAACAAAACCAATAAGCCTATATATTTTATTATTTCAACTGTATAACATTCTAGAAAAAGCAAAATTATGAACACAACAAAATGAGTTGCTTAGAGTCAGGAAGCTGGAAGAATGAACAGACAAAATCCAGAAGTAATTTAGGGCAGTGAAATTATTGTGTATGACATTTCAAGAGTGAATAAATTTCAGGAGTGGAAATAAGACTCAATGACACAAGCGCCTGCATGGCAAGCACGAGGTCCTGAGTTCTATTCTCAGTACCAAATAAATAAATAAATAAATGTCATTATGCATTTGTCCAAATCTATGAAATGTATAATACCAAAAATGATATCTTATTTAAAGGACATATTTTTAGTGATATGGTTCATTAAGTCAGGGAGATGGCTCAATGGAATAGTAGTTTCAATATAGTTTCAACAAAATTAATAAAAATATCACTGAGGTGGTGGATGTTGGTAATATAGAGAATAAGGTGCTGCTTAGAGGATTTCTTTATATCTTCTGCTGAATTGTGCTGTGTATGTAAAAATGCTCCAAAAATATGTTTCTTTTTAAAAAATGGAAAATAATGAGTGGGAACACAGGAAATCTTGTTACAATAAAGGTACCAAGAGCTGTCAGAGGAAATAAAAACCCAAGAAGCGCTTTGATCTTTGACATCATTGAACAGTGGATATATCAGTAACTGCCTCCTTCCACATCTTATGAGAGAATAAAATCCAATATATTTAAGACACAAAGGCTGTTTTCCTTGTTACTTGTTTGTTTGTTTGTTTGTTTGTTTGGTGGAACCAGGTATTGAACTCAGGCCCTTGAGCTTGTCAGGGAAGCGCTTATTCTACTGAGCCATCTCCCCGGCCCACTCCTCATGAGTTGGGACTCAGAACATTCTTGATGATTCACTGTGTAACTGTGGATAGTTCATTATGTATTTGTTATTCTTAATTGCACAACTAAGGAAGAATCACTAATTCACCTTGTTAGAAACAGCCAGTTTAGTACTCAAAGATGTTTAAAATTCATGGAAGGAAATCAAATTTGGCATCTAAAATGTATTACAAGTGATTCTGTCTGAAATATATCAGTTATTGAGAGCATTTCATAAATTAACTAAATGTCCTCAAGTTTTGTGTACTTCATAGGAGCAAGATTTTCTACTTGGGAAGAACACTTATTGAAAATGACAGGAGGTGTGAAAGCAGTGTGGCTGGCAATATTTTTCTCTTCCTCTGTAAGCCAAGACGTGTGGAAGGAGAAGCCAATTTTTCTTCCATGCTGAGAAATTGAGGCTGGTTAGCAAGCAGGAGATGAGCACATCTGAACAGAATAACAACGCTTTGCCAACAAAAGATTGCCAAATAAAACCTTAGCAGAAAAAGTGCACAACAGTCGTGGCGGTTTTCAATACTTACAGGCTCATAGGGAAGCTAGGTGTTATGATTTATTCACAAGGAAGACGTAAAGAGGGAGGAAAAGAAGGATCACGTTGTTACAAAGGATGACGATTGAAACAGCAGAGAATTGAAACAGCATCCCTTGCTATTTGAATTAATTTAAAACAGGATGATAATGAAAAGCTTTTAAATATAGTAATAATAGTAATTATAGTAAATAGATTTTTATTATGGACTGAATTAAAAATATATTCCAGTGCTAATAAATACATATCAAATATTTTAAACATGAAATATAAAAGTAACTAATATTTTTATAGAGTTGTAAGTAATTATATTCACAGTGAAACATATATTTTGCAGTTTTTCATTCATACTTGATAGCAATATAAGCAAGTTATTATTTTCTTCTAAATTATTCATTAAGTCAGGGAGATGGCTCAATGGAATAAGCGCTTCCCTGGCAAGCGTAAGGGCCTGAGTTCAATCCCTGGTTCCGCCAAAAAGAAAAAAAGAAAAAAGAAAAAAAAAAATCCATCCTTAAATTATTCATTAAAAGAATTATTTTCCCTGTTTCTAGGAACCAATTTAAATGATTTTTAATTAAAGTGCATCATTGAAATAATAAGTGAAACTAGCACAAACATTTTGGCTTAAACAGATAAATTATTGCTAAGTAAATCCAGAGCCAGTGAGACAGCATCTTAGCAGAGCGATCACGTGCTTCACTGTCCAGATTGGAAACTTTGAGAACGGAAGGGGCTGTTTGGTGAATGAACAGTGGGGAGGCACCCCTGCTGACAGCCCCAGGCAAACCTGGAGGCTTGCTCACAGTAGCAGCTCTGAATATTCAGTTTATATTGAACATCCATTAACTGGTCATGAAAAAGAATGTCAGGATGGTACAGGAATTAGGAAATGCAGAGAAAATGCAATATATTACTAATTTATTTAATCCTACTCAAAGAATTTGATAGGTAGGATTGTATGATGCCTTTATGTATGTGCCATGTTCACTCAAAGAATTTATGATGGAACATAAGAAACATGATCTTTTTCATTATGTCACTCCTATTTTTACCTTCTGAAAATAAACAGGTCATATACAAATGCGTTGCATCAAATTCACATTCCTAAAACGCTGTAAGGTCCTACACACTTTTCTAGCCCTTCATCCAGAACAAAACTCAGTTTTTCCGCAGATGCACCATGGAGGAGGCTTTGCCATGTTCCCCCAAACAGAAAGCAAACGCCGTTCACGTGGTCCCTGTTCACTTCGCTAACGACAAGCCCCCCCGTGTTCCTGAACCTGACCCACCTACGAATAAGTAGACTAAATGTGGTTCCTGGACACTCTCGAGTCCATCGACAAGTTATAAAACAATGTTACTTCTAGCAGAACAGACTCGCTTCTCATATTCCTGACTCAAATCAATTTCCCTAGTCTGCTATTTCCATCTGTTCTCAAACTTTCTCATTTCCACATTTTGCTAGAGTAGCTGTTAAGGCTGATGGGTTGCGAAATGTAAACTGCACCAGATCAGAAACTGCTTTTATGTTGTTTTCTGATTCTAGATAGAATAGTAAATAACAATGAAATGCACAGAAAATTCATTAGAATTTTGTATAAATGAGAAATCAAAAGCAAATTATTTAATTGTCCATTGTCCTTTACCTGAATAGGGGAGTTTTCTCTTCAAAATATGCTTTTGTTTTCCTCTGTGAAAGCCAGAAACAATATTAGTCATAATTTCAGAAATTCATAATTCTAGATTCTTTTTGGTATCTTTCACATGAAAATAAAACTATATATATGTATACTTACAGATATATATTACATATATATAATATAGATATACTTACTTAATATATATATTACACATATATAGTTATATAAAATTTATATAAAACTTTTGTAGAATTCAATATATGTACCTTTCTTAACCTACTTCCCAAATAATGTTTCATTTACTCTGTGATATATATTTTTGATGAACCATTTTCTTTTCTGTTAAAATCCAATTATAAAAGAATGAAAGGTTTTTTTGTTTTTTAAATGTCTTTGGTGTTGCAGGTTCTCACTGCACAGCTTGGACTCATGGTGATCCTCCTGCTTGCAGCCCCCCAGCTCTAGGATTACAGGGGTGCACCACCCCTTCCGGACTCTGGCTGGCTCAGCCCACTCTGAGGGCAGGGCTGGTGTGGCCTGTGGTGCTGGGCACTGAACTGAGCTCCCTGTGCTTTATTTATTTTGAAATAGGATCTTGCTGTGTAGTGTAGGCTAGACTTAAACTTACTGTATAGCCCAGGATGGCCTCAAACTCACAACAATCTGCCTGCTTTGTCTTCCCAGGTACTGGAATTACACTTATGTCTTCATTTACTTTTATATTATAATAATATAAGTAATAATATTAGAGACATTTCATATTTCTTTATGTAAACTTTGTCCTAATAATGATTATCAGACTCCCTCTTTCTTGTATAAATATGCATATTTGTACAATACTCAAGACTATTTTTGTTATTTATATTATAATTCTACTAATGACAAAGTTAGGATATATCAAAATTTCTTTCAGTTCTTTGCTTAACAGTATATGTGACTGAGATTCCAAAATATTACATTTGCATTCATTGATTTTCCTTTTTCCATAAATTACCAACTTTATATAAGGTTATATTCCATTTTCCTATGTTCATAGTAAATTTTGGATGTTTGGACCCTGTGTGCTTATTTGTCCTATTTAAATATGGAAAGTGTTAACATAATTCAGGAAACAAAGTTATATGAAATGAAACCCTCAGGGCTAGGGAGAAAGCTCAGTGGTCTAAGTGCCTACCTGGCAAGCTCACGGACCTGGGTTCAGTCTGCGATAGTACATGCCGTGCTGGCCCTGGACTGCCAGTGGTGGTACACACCTGCAATCCCAGCACTGGGGAGGCTGAGACGGGAGAATCATTAGGAGTCCAAGCTGCATATCAAGACCCTGTACCAAATAAATAAATAAATATTAAATGATTTTTATTTTATTTGTCTCCTCCCCCCCTTTTTGGCAGTACCAGGGATCAAACTCAGGACCTTGCACTTGCCAGGCAGGCATTTACACCGCTGAGCTATATCTCGGGCCCTGATTTTTTTTATTTTTAAAAATAAAATAAATGAAACACTCTGGGGCTGAGGAGATAGCTCAGTGGCATACAGGCCCAACTGGCAAGTGTAAAGCTCCAAGTTTGATCAGTATGGGAAAAAAGAAAAGAAATCCTCAAACTAATTCCATACTTTTCATAGTCCATTCTACCTATTCTCAACCATCCACTTTTGGAGAGATTAACTTTTTTTCAGATTGATTCTTTCTCTATTTCTTTTATGTTGCACAAAAATTGTATTCTGTACCTATTTTCATAGCAATTACTAATTACTAATGCATCTATAGTTCCAGATCCAAAAGAATGACAAGAAAGAAGTAGACAGGACACTAGACATTTTGAAGAAAAGAAGATATTAACTTTTATACATCTGAACTATAATATGTTTATCTTTTATAAATCACTCAACACAACATCATGATAAAAAAGTGGAGCTTAGTTTTCATTTAGGTAGGTTAGCATCAAAATGACTTTGAACGGTTACTTCTAGATTCTTTTACAGGAGCAAATATTTCAAATTTTTTATTACATTCAATTTCTTGGAGTTACATAGTCCACCTTGATTTCCACACTCACCTTCAGCAGGTTTCTGCACACCTACCACAACGAGCAGACTGATGTTTCTGTATTATTTTTGTCATTTAATATTTGCAACAATCTTTCATTTTTCCTACTTCTCATTTAAGATAATTGTTTCATCCTAGCCGTGCTAGTGTCTAAGAGATATTTGGGGTCCAGATCTTTTAGTAGAAGTTATCTTTCTACTAGACAAATGTAGCCATTATTATTATTTGAATAGCCTTTGAGATTTAAAAACAATGAAACAAAACACTATGGTGTTCCAAAGGATTTATAGCCTGGGCAGAAAAAAAAAAAAGGTAAGGAGCCAGTCTTCTGTGTTTTCTCCAGAGCTGTGGTCTTCATCATTGTTTTCTGATGCTGCCTAGAATTCGTCCAGGGTCCAGAGCAGAACCCAGCCTCGCAATGCAATCTCTTCAGCTTCCTACCTCAGACTCACAAAGGGGGCTCTGCGGGGAGCCTCCAGGATTTCAGCCTCAGCCTGCAGGGGGATCTCTGACTCCTTTATAGAGATATAGATGGGAGACAAAAGCCTGATGTCCCCAGGGATGGAAGAGCAATAAACAGAGCCCAGGGAAAACTGCTGTCTCTCTTGTAAATTCCTGCTAGCAAGATTCAAGGCAGCAGATCCTGCTGGCGCCCTATCTGTCCTTTGTTCCCTTGCTTGGGATGTTAATGGCTAGCACTGTGTAAACTTAAGAGTTAGGTAAATGCTTAAGTTGTTAGAGACAGTAGTTTGTCTTCACAAAAGCAGTTAGGAATGTTTCTTAGCCTGCCTTTGGCCCTCAACCCATTGTTTCTTTTAGCTCCGACTAATACCACGTAACACTCTTCACAGCACAGATAGCTGTTTTAAATTTTTCACTCTGGTTCCACAGATGGCCACTGGGACTCCTGCTCCTCTGACCCTGTAATGTAAGTCTAACTAAGCAATCCTTTTTATATTTACATATATATTTGACAATAATTCTGTTCTTCTGGTGAACTCTGATTAATACAAAAAATTTTTCTTATTTTTATGAATCCATGTTTAGGGCATTTTCTCTTGTTTAATTCTATTCTCCCCACCTCAAAATGGTTTCTCCAAAAACTACTCTCTACATTGCTCATTCAGGTCTTATAAGGTAGCCATTGTGGGTTGAATTGCTCATCCCAAAGAGACACGCTGCAGAGCCTGTGCAGAACCTCAGGAACCTGTGAATGTGACCTAGTTTGGAAATAGTCTTCACCAATGTAATCCAGATGAAATGATATGCTACTATTAAATCCAACGAGCCCCAAATGCAATGACTCTGGTTTTATTAAAACACATTTTCAGATACAAAAACACAAATGAAACAGACATGTCAAAACTGAAGCAGAAACTAGGCAGTTGCAACTTAAAGCTAAGGACCAGAAGAACCCATCAGATGAAAGCAGAAAAAAGAATTCTTCCCTGAAGCCTGAAGAGGGAACCTGGTCCTTATCACCCCTTGATGTCATATTTTGAATCTCCAGGGCCATAAAACACCTCAGCTGCCCTTTCCACCCTACACTGACTAATCCCTTGCCTTCACTTGCCATCATATTTTCCTACTGTGGATCTGAGAGCCCCTGTGTATCTCAGAGAAGCCTATATGCTTTGTCTATAACAGTAATCCCAAAACAAAATCTTTCAAGCCCTAATAACTGAGTAGTTCTGTTCAGATATTTTTTTAAAAAGACAAATAATGAATAAAAGCAAAAGGTTATCTTTTCTTACAGCTTTTTTTTTTTTTTTTTTTTACCAAATCCATGAAATTTATCTCTACCTCCTATATGAACTCATAAGATAAAGCTCTCATTTTGAATTCACCCTGAAGTCTCTCCTCAGATTAAAGTTCCCGGAGTTCACAGCTTTTGTCTGGGCATGCAGGCCCTTTCAACCTGGAGCCTCATTAAAGCACAGCCCTGCCTTCCTGTCAGAGTCAGAATGTGGGATATTGACTCCAAAATCAAAATCAGTTCCTCTCAGCACTTTTCAAGCCTCCTGAAGACCACAAGAAGGTGGGAAGTGCTGCTCTCTCTTCCTGCTCTCCAGAACATGGAAACAGAATACAAAATGAGCAGCTTTTTTGCATTTTTAAGTAGCCAGTAAAAATATTTTACTAAGTACTATGTAAAATAGAGATGTGGTTTTGTTTCTAAGAAAAAGCTAAAATTAATAGCAAATGAAATATGAAAGTGGAGAGTATTTGGGCACTGTTTGTCAGTTGTTTTTTGCCTGGTGAATTTCTTCAAACACTGAACAATAGCAAATAGATGTAGTCTGTGACACACCTCAAGGGATTAGTTATTTTCTACTAAATTAATCTCAACAAATGGAAACTGCCGTAGCAGATATTTCTCCTGCATTGATTCAGGTATAGAGTTAATGGAACTCATCACACATACAAAATAATATGGATAACAAGGAGTATCCACAATTGGCCATGACGGGAAGAATTGTAGTTGTTGAACCAGTTAGAATACATACTATGTGGTATACGGATAGAATCAGGAGCAATTAGAAGCATATATATGTATAATGCTTAACTGTGAATCTCAATGGCACTTTGCATTTATTTGTTTCTTGAAATGATTTTAAATGATCGTTTCTGCATCTTTGGAGTAACTTGATTCAAAAGTAAATATATAAATAAAAACTAAAAATTTGAGAGAATTTGCTAAATAACATAACATTTTTGTAAAAGTAAAGCCATGAATCTCATCAGGACACATGGAAAGCAGAAGCATTATGAATGGAGGGTTTTTAAGTCAGCTCAATACTCATCTTTTTATTAATACTGATCTCCACACTGATTGTTTCTTACAATAGATTCTACATATCAAAGTCCTACATCGTGTCCTAAATATACACTCATGTCCTGAAATTTCTTCAGTTCAAAGTATGTGCTGTGACTTGGAACCATTTAACTGTTCAACAGAACTTTTAGCTCTGTGTTCCTGAAAATTTATGTACTAGTTTCTCCTTCACCCAGCATCTTGGCAGGTCGTTGTGCTTCTCATGTTTAGCAGCACAAACCAAATAGTTAAATCTTGAAAGTGGCCTGTGTGTCCACCAGCAGATGAAGCGATAAACAAATTGTAGTTCTTATAAACGAAAAAGCACTGTTCTGTTATAAGGAAGGATAAACTTGAGTTACGATGGATGTACCATGAAATAATAACATTAAATGAACTGCATCAGACACACTGCCTTAAGTGTAGCATGATTTCCCTTGAAGGAGAAACCAAAATATAAAGAGCAAAATAAAAGACAGATAACAGGAAACAGGGAGCCAGGCCTTTGCGAAGGGAAGGAGGGTGACCAAGAGAGGGCTCGGGAAGTGGGCAGGGAGCAGGGCATGGAGCGCCAGGGATAGCAAGGGGCAGTGGGGCCAGCGGGAGCTGCCGCTCCCCACGGTGAGCGCTACCCTGCATACTGCGGCCACGTTCTACTAAAATCTAAAAGGAATACTTTCTTCTCTAGATAAATGCAAACAGCAGTGAAAAGTCTTCTTGAATTAAATAAAGCTGTGAATTACTAATTATTTGAGAAGATGAAATTATTTTTCATTTAATAACATTTAATGAGATTCATTACCATCTAAGTAAGTCCTAGGAGAAAGCAAGCTTAATGAAAAGGAATCATTCTTAGTTAACGCATTATCAAGCAGAGTGACGGAAAGGGAGGCCCAATAGTGTCAGCTGTAGTAATATACTTCATGCAGACTTTTTCCCTTTGTTTTTAGGGTTATATGACTACTGTTTAGCCTTTGCAGAATGTCCTTCGATTCCTTATCATTGTCATTCCAATTAAAAGTAATTTAAAAATCTGTGTTCAGTTGAGACACTACAAGCAAATATTTTAATAAATGCCAGTGAGAATAAACAAAACATTTAATAATCTAAAAATTACCTAATTAGAATTTTCGTTAATATGTCATACATGCAGTAAAAATTCATTCACATTTTGGCAAAATCTTTATGGAGCCATAAAATGGTAACACTTTCAAATATTGTAAAACTTCTCAAGGAACTTGCAACTATTTGGCAATTTTTTTAAAGGAAATTACCAAAAACTCATTGCAGTCATTTTTTTCTAGGCCAAGTTCACTCTGCATAACAAACAGTTCATTTCAAATTATTGAACCACACCAAATGTTTTAAACTGCATAGAGAGAAATGAAGGCAAAACAAGCAAAAACATGATAACAATTTAGTAAAGGAGAAGTCAAAATGCAAAAAGAAATGGAAAGTAAATCAGTATCTTTCTGGTTGTGTGGGATGGTTGCATTATAAAACATTAAAGATAGTGCTTTTAGAGCATAAGTCACTGTAGTTGTACTTGATGTGTAAAACATATGTTGCAGAGTCTCACTATGCAGCTCAGCCAGGGATCAAACTGTGGTCCCTGGTTTGCCTAGGCAGATACTGTAGTCCACTGAGCTATCTTGTGGGCCCCTGTATTTGTACTCTAGAAACTTCCTTTTTCAGTAAGAATGACAGGGTAGAGACTGGGTATAGAGAGATGTAGTTTGCAAGTTTTGAAACAGTAAATCCATTTTTCTCCTTGATGGAAATATGTTGGACTTTTTTTTTTTTTAGGGGACAGTCTACAGAGTTTTCAAACTTTCACTACTAGATGATACTCTCTAGTGATCTGCCTGTTTACAGCCTCCCAAGACCTGGGATTATAGGCATGTGCCATCATGCCCAGTCTCAATTGCCAGCTCAGTGTATCCGGAGGAAGGGCCGGCACAGCAAGCCAGGGGATCGAACCTCTAGCCCCTGCTCTTGTTTGCAGATGCTTTAATCTGCTGAGCTGTTTGGGCGGCCCTAGTATGTTGGACTTCATAAGTCCAAATAACAAATTTATATGGATTGATGGACAATTTAAGAATCTGCATCCCAGTCCTAGATGTTTGAAGGAGAATATGTCCACATAGTCTGAAGCCAGACACACCGCAGTGTTTCTGAAACATTCAAGAAATGTGGAAATGTAAAGTGCAGGTCGCTGTCACCTTGCTTGCCCTAGCGGTCCCCAGGGCACCGCTGAAGCACAGGTCTGACTAGGTCTGGAGCCCTTGGGCTCTGACTCTGGGATCCGAGTTTGGTGCCTCGCCCCTTCGTTGCTGGCTCCGCTTTCCTGCTCCACTTCCAGCTCACCGTGATACCAGCAACATTCAAAGTCAGCTGAGCACGGAAAGATCGCTTAAAACTGTCAGATGGAGCAGTCGTTTCCTCAAGGGCTGTGTTCCAGCAAGAGGAAAGGCGATACAGGCTGCTCGCTGTGCTTCTCCTGACTACATACATCACTGCAGCGGTGTTCAGTTCTAGGAAGACGTGCTCAGCTTTAGCGCCCAAAGCGTCAGACAAAATACAACTAAAGAGGTAGGCAAACTCCGGCCCTCAGGGTTCTGACAGGGATTCGTAGAGGTGCCAGCGCCCTGGCTTTGTGCCTTTCCCGGGGAAATGACACTTGCTCCTAGTGAGCGCTAACACTCACTAACACTCTGTTAAACATTTGGCATTCGCCCATGCCAACACACACACACACACAAACACACACACATATTTTTTATATTTATGGATAATAACAGATTTTCCTTTTTGACTGCAGAGAAAAGTTTAGGATTAGGAAAAATTTGCACTTATTCCAGAAAGGAATTAATGGAAGTTATATAGTATTACCCTGACAAAACCAAAATATAGGTGATAAAGATACTTCCTAAGTGACAGGAAATATAGTTCTTATGATATATTCTTCACATTTATAATTTCCTATATTTTTACCTGTTAATTTGTTTTATTTTTAGTGATGTTTCTGATTGTGACAGAAACATAACATGGCAAAAGCAGTTGTCATGTTGGTGCCAGACTCTATATAGGACACAAATATATGAAAATTTTCATAGTAAATTAACATCAGAAGACAAAGCTTTATTAAAAGAGAGAAAACTGCTTCCTGGTCCCTTGCTCACACAAGACAGGGCTGTAAAATCTGGTGATGCGAGATGTCTTTATGTCTCTTCCTTTTGTCAAGCAGCTGTGCTGTGACAATGACATAGCAGGCAAAGGTTCAGTCAGGACTAATGTCAAAAATCTGGTAGAGTCACATGAGTAGTTATAAAAATATACCTGACGAGATATCATGAAGGTCAAAAATGTCAATTGTCTTCATTTTTCTTTCTCATTAAAGCACAAAATAACCTAGCATATTTTCTCTTTCTCTCCTAACACGCAGAGTGGTGAGATTGCTTTGCCGAGCTGCTAGAGCTTGGCCAGCCCATGTTCAGGGCACCTAGGATGGCCTGAACTGTGATACTGTTCCCCATGCCCACATGGGATTTCTGATCCCCAGTCTGCCACTTCAACTGAGGCACTATCTTCAGTATGATAATTAAGTTAAAATGAATCAATTCAGGTGGCTCATAGTGCAACAAATATGCCATGCTTATAAAAATCTTAAAATGGACAGAAAGATACACATGGAGGAGATGCAAAGTGAAGAGACAGCCACCAGAGAGAAGACGGGTGCCTGAGGACCAAGCCGGGAGCAGGGAGCCAGTCCTCCCCTCCAAGCACTTTAGAAGAAACCATCTCTTTAACACCTCTTTATGAGAATTCTAACCTTGAGCACTGAAAAAGCAAAACAAAACAATTAAATCAAATAAATAAATACAAGAAATCCTCTCCAGATGATTTAGTATAAGCGCATACAGGAATTACCAGCTAAAATTACCACCTCAAATGTTAATTTCTATTGTTTTCTATAGAAATATGAATTTCCATGTAACTACTAACCACCAAATCTTCATTTAGAACGAAAAAGTTTTTTATGTTTTTTTCACGGATATAAGGAAGCTCAGGGTGAAGTTGAAAGAAAATATTATTACTGAAGTTGAGATGGACCACCACGGTCAGATCTCTGGGCATGCCTCTCATTGTTTTGCCAGGTCCTCTGTCAGTGCAGGGCACGCCATCGGGCTGGCAAGGAAACAATGGTCTATGAAGGTAAATAAAACAAATCAGCATTGCACTCACACTAAGTGGAGAGCTACTAAAACTAATAGAATCTGTCTTCAAAAATCGATATCAAATAAATACATTATCAAATGCTATTTGCTGCATTTGAGTGCAGTAAGTAAACTAGAGGAGGTTATTTTTTTTAAGGAGACAGGGAGAGGAAATTACAGTCCTAGTATAGAATGATCTACCTCAAAATTCATTCATTTATTTATTTATTTTTTTGTGGAACCTGGTATTGAACTCAGGCCCTTGCACTTGCCAGGGAAGCACTTATTCCACTGAGCCATCTCCCCAGCCCTCAAAATTCAAATCTAGGGTTCGGGGAAGTGGCTCAGTAGAATAAGCACTTCTCTGGCAAGAGCAAGGGTCTGAGTTCAATCCCCGGGTCCACCAAAAATAAAAAAAAAAATTCAAACCTGCTTGGAGACCATGAAATGAAAGAATACAATAATGTACACTTTTATATCATTTGGACAATAACATTTCATAGTGCCATGCTATTCATTTTCTGGGTAAAAAGACACAGTTATATCATCAATAGAAGTGAGTTATGTGACTACTAAAAGGTAATTTAGTCTAGAAATATTAGGTACAATACCTCCTTAGGTACATTACATACATCCTTGGCTTGTTGTATTGATTTGGTATAAGTTGCTGCTTGAGGATATTTGATTTTATTTCCTATTCCTTGGTTTATGTTTCTTTAGCTTATGTTCATCAAGTGTATATTTTAAGTTAATGTGCTGATCTTTTGAAATTAGTCTATTCAGTAAGAGAAAAAATCAAATAAAAGATTCAAATCAGTTTCTAGATATGTAATAAAAGTAGTCATAGGATTATTTATGTTGACTGTATAGGCAAAATATAAAAGGTAAAATAGCCACTTCATCATAAGCCAATTTATTTATTGGTTTATAATGAGATCCATGTAAATTATAAGCAGATGGTTCATTGGGAGTCATTCATTCTAAGGTGTTGATAAACATTTGAAAAGCACTACAAAGGTACCTATTCAAATCATCTGTACTTGTCTATCTTTCACTAACCAGTAATAAAGAGATGCATTTTATTTGGGTGTAATTGATTTTAGATTAGCAAAAAAAATGGTCTACATAAAAGTTCTGAAATATCCTCAAGAGGTATACAAATACTTATTCTCTTCATTCATGAAGTAATACAAGTATATCTGTGTACCTCAACTAGCTTCTATGACAGTGATATATTTTTACTAAAATGTACATACACAAAAAGCTTAGAGTCTTAGATATCTTCATTGGCTACTCTGTCAACAAAATGAATTTCTGTACTTAGAGGATATTTTATCAGTACTTTTGCTGTGGGTCAGTGCCATTCTCGATTTGGATTAATACAATTTTTGTTCTGTCCTTTGATTTTATTTCCTATTCCTTGGTTTATGTTTCTTTAGTTTATGTTCATCAAGTGTATATTTTAAGTTAATGTGCTGATCTTTTGAAATTAGTCTATTCAGTAAGAGAAAAAATCAAATAAAAGATTCAAATCAGTTTCTGGATATGTAATAAAAGTAGTCATAGGATTATTTATGTTGACTGTATAGGCAGAATATAAAAGGTAAAATAGCCACTTCATCATAAGCCAATTTATTTATTTTCGTAAACTTAAACTATATACTTTCTCTACTATTATTTTTCAGGTAAGCCCTCTGTTGGGCTTGATTTTATTCAAATCAAATAAAATTTTGGTGGCTTCAAATGGCTGAAGGTGCATCTGGTACCAACAATCTCTCAAAAGTTATTTTCATAAAATATTAATTTGTATCAATAAACAGACTTGGTTTATAAAGGCCTAATCAGTAAAAAAAGTTAGAAGATAATCAACAGATATTTATAACTGCCATATATCATTTATAGCAGAAAAATATTCTGCCATAAATGAATGGTGGACACACAAGATTCCTACAGGATATCTAGCCATGTGATTGTTTCACTCATAGAAGAACAAGCTTGACTTGATCTTTTGCCATTGTAATAAGCCATACAGACAGACTTTGGGTATTGCTTGATTTAAAATGCTGTGCTCATGAATGTTTAGGAAAATAATTCTTACAATAAAGAAAATGAATTTAACTAGATGAATGTAATTAATTAAATTTTCTATTTTAATTAATCTGCTACATGGCTGCAACATTGAGTTCATTAAATCCTCAATTATTTTCTATGTGGTGCTCAGAGAAAATATTTTCCAAAATGTTTGTATTCCAAAATAACTAATAGGTTTAGTAAATGAAATGGTCAATACTTTATCCAAAAATTTAGTAGTCATAATCTAAGCTTTTAATTTATATTTTGCTTGTTGTGATCATGTATATAAGGACATTACTCTTGTTCATTTTTCTCTTATCTGCCTCAATTTACTGTAACATAACACTTGTTTGTTTATTTTAGTTATGGTTCTTTGCTGATTCACTAGAATTGAATTAGTGAGCATATATAAATGCTCACAATGTTGCTAGATGCTCATGCTTTTTAAATTCATCTGAAACATGGGAAAATAAATAAAACACAGACTTAAATTGCACAAAGTACAATTCCTTCTCTCTTAAAACAGTTTAGATGCAATCGTTCAGTGACAACAATAATTATTAATAACACAGATATTTTAAATAATAAAATTAGAAAAATAGAAAATTTAATTAATTATATTCATCTAACTAAATTCATATTTTTTATTGTAAGAATCATTTTCCTAAACATTCATGAGCATAGCATTTTAAATCAAGCAATATTTCTTGATTTTCACTCTAACTTCAGCTGTCCTACAGAATTAATTTTAGCACACATAATGGAAAGCCATATTCAAAATAAAGCATGCATATGTAAAGTAGCAAACATTCTCACAGTAGCCAATTAATAGAATCCTATCATGGAAAATGAATGCTTTAAAGTCATTAACATAGATTCTTTCCATGAAATGCTTCAAAACATGAAAATGAATGGCATGGCACTATAAAGGAAACTCCATAGCATGTTTTTTAGAGAGTAACGAAGTTGTCAGAAAATAGGAGAAATGGATGGCATTGGAATAAGGTAGAAGGAAAAGTAGAGGCTCTGATAGAAGGAAAGGGTGACAATTCTGTAGCGTGCTCATTTTCTTTATTGCAAAAATCATCATCCTAAACACTCCTGAGCATATTATTTGCTTCAAAATCCAAACTAGATTTAGATAATATAGGGTATATTTATATGGAACCATGCACAAATTTGAAGCACTCAAAACTCCAAATGAGTAGGAACAGAATAATGCAGATGATAATGGATACGATTTGCCAGAATTACCAGCTGTGTCAACATTGGAATGAATATTTGGAATGTTGCACCCAAGTTTGCCAAGCAAACCACCAGTTTGTTAACATTGTCAGCAGGATCACAGAGCTATTGATTCCCGCAAGAAGGATTAGTAAGTGAGAGACATAGAGAAGAGGCAGAGCTTGCTGACTGACAAATCCCGGAGCACGTAAGACTGTTCCACGCCAGGAGATAATCCTTGCTGCACTAGAACTGGAAGAACAAAATAGCAATATAGCAAACAACTAAGCAAAACAATGAGCAAACCCCAACATCCACTCTGTTGCAGGATTCATTCTGGCACACTTGTTTCATTGCTGTTCTCCAAACCAGAATCCCTTACTGTTTTTTTTCTTATTATTTGTTTCATCTGAAAATATGTATTTCTACCTGATCCTTGGAATGTGGCAGCTCTGGAATTGCTGCTGCCTTCTTAAGAGTGCAGTATAAATATTTGTTGAGAAGACCAAGCACTCCAAAAAAGTTTAGATGAATGTGAATTCCTCTTTCTCTGCAGTCTCACCAGGATTTATTCATTTGTCTTTTTGATAAAAGTAATCCTAATAGTGATGAAGAAACACTGTATTGTATTATGAGTTGTACTTGAGTTTCTCTAATAGCTAGACATGTTGAGCATTTTCAAAATACCTGCTGGTCTTTGGTATGTTTTCTTTTTTAAAAAAAGAAAGTATTCAGCTCTTTAGTCCATATCTTAAGTGAAGTACTGAGTAATTTTATTATTCTTTGCTTTTTTTATCAAGTTGTTTTACTTCCTGATAATTTCATTATTTTCTCCTATTTTTACAGGCCAGATCTTGGTAGAATATGTTATTGAAAGCAGAATTTTGCCACAGCCAGACTACTGAAATTGCCTCACAGTTTCTCTTATATATTCATCACCTAATCTTTCTGTTTCCCCGTGGACCTACAACCCATTCTCACAGACATGACTAGGAACTTTAAAACTGAGAAATATATCATCATGATTCCCTTAGTATTCTTCTTTAAGTCTTCCACACAAAGATCCTTGTGAATAATTGGAGAAGCTGTTTGTCATTTGGTTGCTCTAAGTTGGACGTTCTCTTCTACCTTATGAGAGAATTTTCATAAGACATTTGTTAATCTCCTAATAATTGTTTATTTCTCCTTTTAGCCATCCTCTGATTTCTTAGAATGTACAGTTTTCAGGGGAAATGTGAAAGCTAGATTGGGAGAAGACATATCTCTGTGTAGTACTCAAGGTCCTCCAGATAAACAGAAACTGATGCCATATGCAGAGAAAGATCACATATGTATGTATGTGAATATCTAAATAGACATGTAAATACATAGATATAGATAGGAATAGGTTGTATAGTTTAGAAAGAGCAAGATTTATAATAGGGAGGGCGGTGAGATAGCTCAGCAGACTAAGCACCTGCTTAGGCAAGTGCAGGGACTGGGGTTTGATCCCTGGCACTACTTGCCATGCCAGCCCCACTCCTGAGTGTGCTGAGCAGGCCAATAAGACCGGATATGATGGCACATACCTGTAATCCCAGTACTGGGAAGGCTGAAAACAGGTGGATCACTATGAGTCCAAGCTGCACAGTAAAACCCTGTACCAAATGTTAAAAAAGATTTATAATAAGGAATTGTCTCATACAATTTTGTAAGTAGGTAGTTTAAAGATGTTAGGCATAAAGCAAAGTAAATTAGCAAGAATAAAAACTAAAAAACACTTAAATTTAGTTTCAGTCCATAATCAAAGATGTGAGGGGAGATGGCTCAGTGGAATAAACACTTCCCAGGAAAACATGAGGGCCTGAGTTCAATCCCTGGTTCTGCCAAGAAAAAAAAGAAATATTGATGTGGTGGTTTATTATATTATGGGACTGGGAAGATGGCTCAGTAAAATAAGCGAAATAAGCACTTCCCTGGCAAGCACAAGGGCCTGAGTACAATACCTGGTTCCACCAAAAAAAAAAAAAAAAAAAAAAAAGTGAGAACAAGGAGAACCAGTGCCATCCCACCTGAAGATCAGCAGGCTCAAGACAGGAAAACCTGATATTTGAGAACAAAGATAGAAAAAAAAAAGCTTTATTTTGTTCAAGCCTTCAAATAATTGGGCAATTACTGCTCATAATATGGAGGAAAACCTGCTTTTCTCAGTCTATTGACTCAAACATTATCATCTGAATCCACCCTCACAGAAACACCTAAAATAATGTTTGACTGAACATTATTGCCCAGCCAAGCTGTCTCACAATGTGAGCCATAATGTTCTCTATAATTGAAACCACCGCCTATTCTGGCTCAAAGCTAGCTCGTGCTATTCAGGTGGTCCTGACCTTGAATCCCCAGTTACATTCTGTTCCTACTCTTCCCCTGTACAGTATACAGGTGTGTTCTAGTATAACTCAGGTATACACAGGTTTGACTGCGATTGAACTGCAGGTGCAGGTAGAAGTCAACTATTTTTCAGCACAAGTAACAGGTCCTCAGAGTTCCAGGGATCATTTGGTAAAATGATTAAGAATGACTTTGATTTTGTTCATGTTT
Organism: Ctenomys sociabilis; assembly: GCA_004027165.1. Taxonomy (NCBI): domain Eukaryota; kingdom Metazoa; phylum Chordata; class Mammalia; order Rodentia; family Ctenomyidae; genus Ctenomys; species Ctenomys sociabilis. The sequence goes on from PVKA01001741.1 coordinate 90,697, forward strand.
CCTATACTTTTATGTTATTTACTAGTAGAATTAGTCATTTTGTGTACAGCATTAACTATTACACATACAAAAATATCCTCCATGGGGGCCAGCGAGATAGCTCAGCAGAGTAAAATACCTACTTAGGCAAGTTTAGGCAAGTACAAGGGCCACGGTTCTATCCCTGGCACCATGTGCCAGCCCCACCCCTGGCCACACAGTCTGGGCATAGTAGCATAATCCCGTTGCTGGGGAGACTGAAAACTGAGGATCACTTTGAGCCCAAGCTACATAGTAGAAACCTATAACAACCAAATACATTTTTTAAAAAATCCTTCATGGTAATTAGATGAAAGCATTCCAAAGTTTTATGCCTCAAATTAAATCAAAGGTCTATTATTTAAGATCTGTGTACTATTGGGAAATATTATTTTATTACCCTACTATAGTGGATTCCACAGTAAAACATAAATAATTTTAAGTATTTTGAGCACATGTTGTGAAAAATACATATAAATACATGTAAGGCACTTCAAGAACACCGTACACAAAGTTATTTCTCAGTATGCTTATGATATGCTTACTATAATGATTGGTAGAGCTATAAAATATTTGTGTCTCAGCTAATATGACAGTACTATTAGTACTTTATATGTTAATCAAAAAATACCAACCAAAATTTTCCTAATATCATTTTATATTTGAAAAAACAAAAGTACAAAGAAATTTATTTTCTCAAAGCCATAAAAGCAGAGGTTTAATCACAGATGGTATGATAGGAGAGTCCACACTATTAGCCATTGCCCTATTACACTTATTAGCTGACAGCATTTGCCAACATTTTGTTTTTTATGTAAGCTCAGTTCTAGATATTTGACTCATTTGCATTCCTTGTTTATAGAGAAATAATAATTGGTTAGGTGCTGAATTAGACTACCTTAAAAGCTTAAAAATAAGATATTGTATTTCTTCTTCCTTTTAAAGCACAAAATCAAGGAGAAAAAGTAACTGATTTATATTAGACAATAACAATGCTATGATGTTTCATTTACAGTTATATTTTAAAGAGAAATTTTCATAAAGATGTCCAGGTTTTGCAATTGTTTATCTACTATGCACAATGATGTATATAATGACTACAAATGTTTTTTAGTACGATTTTACTGTATTGAGCACAAGATTTTTCTTAGTACAATCTAACTCTGAAGCTCCCTTGATAGAAATAAATCAATGTATTCCATTCAATGTCATACAATGATTTCATTTTCCACAGGCATTGAACCCATAGGTACTGACACAGATACAAATTTGCTCTGGTATTCATTTGTTCAGGAACTACTTTACCTATGTAATTCTTGACATATTTTGTGCATACTTATTTAATACTGGTAAGATTTTTAGAGGGAAGTTAGCACATTGTCCCTCAATTATGTGTGAATTTATTTTACAATAGAAAACATTCCTTTTGTAGCTCTAAATTTTCTCATTGTTGCCAAAGTTTCTTTGACTTTATTATAGAAAATCTCCATTAAGTTGTGTTGAAAAGTCAATGTGTATAAAATACATGCAAAAAATTCCTAGTATTATATAGCATGTTCATAAAATTAAATTTACTATAAAAGTACCAATTTAGTATGCAATGACATATAAATCTAGAAAAAAGAACACTATTAGTTAAGATACTAAAGAAAAATATAAAAAAATTATACCAGAACTGTCAAAATGAGTTTTGGAAAACACAAAATCCATTTTTTAAAATTTTGCTACTGCTAAAGAAAATATACACGCACAGAACAGAAGAAATATTTGCATTTATTTGAATATTTGAATCATTTAATAATAAAAGACCTATACCAGCAAAAGCAATAAAAGATAACAAAGATAGGGCAAAACACATCCTAATCCCTGACTTCAAATTATACTACAGAACTACTGTAATTGTCACCCTGAAGACTGCCAGAGAGACCTGGTAGGGTATCCCCTCCCCACCAACATATCCACCAGAATTTCACTGATTCTGGACACCCCTCCTTGTCCTAAAGGCCTCTGGGGAGATGTGACTACTACAGTGCCTTGCAGGAGCCTTGGGGAGCACTACCTAAGACCAATGACCATCAAGAGAGCTTTGCACAACTTTGACCTGCACTCATCATCATCAGATGCTTCCTGAACTGTGGCTTGCCACCTTTCCTTAATGAGATAGAAGCCACATTGAACCCCATGCAGCAGGATCTTTGGTGAACCTACCCTACCTTCCCACTCTCCCGAGAGTCTTGCTGACCTGCATCCTTACCATCGACCATCAGTGCAAAAACTGACAAAGGAAAGAACAAAAGGCAATCTCAGACCTCTATCCCAACTAAAACAAGTCCAGGATTCAAAGTCATAGAAGAACTTGGAAATTTATTAGATGATAGCAACTGAGGTAAGGAAACAACTCCAGCAGGATTCAAAGGGAATCAGATCAGACACAATCTTTGAGGCATAAAAGCAAATGATGGGCTGGGGAGATGGCTTGGTGGAAATAAGTGCCTTCCTGGCAAGCAGAGGGACCTGAGTTCAATCCCTGATTCTGAAAAAAAAAAAAAAAAATCAGATCTCTAAGACATTAAGAATTCCATTGAAAGCTAGCAAAAGTACTTAAACAAAATGAAAGATAGAATTTCATATCTTGAGATACCATTGCAGTTAATGAACATGAAGAGAAATCTCTCTTAAAAATGAAAAACCTGGAAATAACAATACAACAACTACAAGATAATGCGAAGAAAAATAATATAAGACTAAAAGGTATCAACAAAACAGCTGGAGATAACACAATTGACATAAAAAGAGTATTTTCAGAAGTAGTAGCAGAACATTTCCCAGGCATGGGAAAAGAATCTCATATACAGTTAACTGAAACATATAGAAATCCAGCTAGCCATAATCAAAATAATTGTCACTCAGACACATAATAATCAAGATCTCAGAAATAGAGCAAAAGAGCAGAATAAGTGCCTACTTAGGTGAGTGCAGGGACTAGGGTTTGATCCTCAGCACCACATTCTGTGCTGGCCCTGCCCCCAGGTACACTGAGCTGGTGACTGAGTCCAGGCATGGTGGTGTGTGCCTGTAATCCCAGCACTGGAGAGGCTGAAAACAGGAGGATCATTATGCATTCAAACTGCATAGTAAGACCATCTATCAAACACATTTAAAGAAAAAAAAAAAACTGTTAGAAGAAACAGATCACCTACATGAAAAACCCATCAGAATCTGGGCGGATTTCTCAGTACAGACCATAAAGTCAGTGAAAACTTGGAGTGAGTTATTGGAGGTCCTATAAGAAAACAACTTCTAACCCAAACTGATGTATCCTGAAAAACTAACAAAATTTTTAAAAGGTTTTAAAGTACTTGGTAGAAGGTCTCATACTGAAGCTCAAACTCATAGTGATCCTCCTGTTTTTAGCCTCCCCAGCACTAGGATTCCAGGTGTGCACCACCACAGCCATACCCAAACTCCATCCTTGGCTCAGTGTGCTCTGGGGTGAAGCATGGTACCAGGGATCAAATCCCAGACCTTAGTCTGCTGAGCTATCTTGTTGGCCCCTGTCTATCAAATTTAATGTAGAGATTAGATACTTCCATGACAAGGTACAACCGAAGAAACTCATGATAACCAAACCAACCCTACAAAGAGTACTGACAGATATTGTAGAAAGAGGCAAAGTTGATCAGAACTTCAACAACAACAGAAGGGAACCACCATATTGTAAAGCAAGTAATTAAGTAAAGGAGTAGAGATCCTATAATAGGAAAACAACATGACAAAGATAATCTAGTACATATTAGTTATAACTATCAACACGAATGTCCTCAAGAAACAGACTGACAGTGGATAAAGAAACAAAATCCAACAATATGCTGCATATAAGAAACACATTTAACTCATGAACAAATTAATAGACTGAATGTTAAAGTATGGAAAACAATATTTCATGTGACAGGAACAGAGAAAAAAGCAGGGGAAGCTATTCTGGTTGCTGAAAATGTCAGCTTCAAACCAAATATGATTATGAGACAAAAAGAGGATCACTACATACTTGTTAGGGAAAACTGCAAGAGTAAGAGATAACAATTATAAATATATATGCACCCAATGTAGGAGCACTCAACTATATAAGACAAATTTTAACAGACATAAAAAATCTAATGAGCAATAACATAATTGTATTAAGGGACTTTAACACTCCATTGACACAAAAAGATAGATAAATCATACAAAAAATTAGCAAAAATGAGAAATAAACCAAACATGTGAAGAAATAGACTCTGTAGACCCTTACAGAGTGTTCCACCCAACAGGGTCAAAATACATAATTTTCTCAGCTGCACATTGGAAATCCCTCAAAATAAATCATGTGCTAGCACATAGAGAATGCTTAAGTAAATGCAAAGGAATCAAAATTATCTCATGGCTGAAGGGTCTTGGGCCTGGTTCCTCCCTCTGGCCAGTTTTCTTTCTTTATTTTCTTTCTTTCTCTTTCTTTCTTCCTTTCTTTCTTCCTTCCTTCCTTCCTTCCTTTCTTTCTTTCTTTCTTTCTTTCTTTCTTTCTTTCTTTCTTTCCTTCTTTCTTTCTTTCTTTCTTTCTTTCTTTCTTTCTTTCTTTCTTTCTTTCTTTCCTTCTTTCTTTCCTTCTTTTTTTGTGGAACCAGGGATTGAACTCAGGCCCTTGCACTTGCCAGGGAAGTGCTTATTCCACTGAACCATCTCCCCAGTCACTAGACTGTTATTTCTACCATCCATCTCCATGAAAGAGCCCTGAGTAAGCACAACTAAAGGAAAAAAATCCAGCCTATTGTTTGATATTGGCACAGGTCTCTGTCTTCCTCCTTCCTCCAACCCTGACCTTCCCTTCAGTTATTATACCTCAACAGAAACAGACTTTACAAAACATCTTTCTTTAGCTATAACTGAGATACTATAATATATGTTCTGGTTGCTTACTAATCAAAATGATGCTAAGAATGATTTTTTACAAATGTAATATATATTGTTCATGTGTAAGACTTAAAAAGGTATTTTACTAGTTAAAATATGTTCCCAAGGACAGATAAAATCCTGTTAGTGTAAAAAATTCTAAAGACACTGGCTACACAGTGTTCAATAGCTTTGGGCCAATAGGTAGAGCCAGGCCTTGTATTTCTGATCTGATGAGTGTGTAAATTCACCTGGTTGGCTTCTGATGAAACTTAGGTATTTCATGTTGATAGTAAATACTGTTGTGACTTCTCTTACATAAACCTCAAGAGACTTACAGCAAACTATCAGACTCTATGAATAAAGGGATCTAAAAGCCAGCTGGGTTACAATTGCTATTCCTTTAAAAACTTTATACATTTACCTGTTAGCTCAAATGCTCATGTTTGACTATATATGTTCTAATTTCTTTAAAAAATTCATCTTTATTAGAAGACACCAAAACCCAGGTAATCATACAGGTAAAACCTCTAGCAAATATGCTTAATATCTTAAATACCTTTACTGGGATCCACCAGATTTTGTCTATAGAGACATAGTAAGGCCTTAACTGTCTACCTCATATGGCCCAGGTGAGTAGGCAATAATCCTTCTTAAGATTATTACACTCACGCCCACAGGCAAGATGCTTCCTCTAAACCCACTACAGGGAAAGTCGCCATCACATTCCTTGGGCAGGCCTGCGTGCATGCAAGAGGTCTTAAAGCCAAAAAGTTATATCTTGCTCAGTGGGCTCCAGATATCTGACATGAGCTGCAGGGTTTGCAGGAAATTTGTCTCAGAGAGTGTTTCATAGTAGAAAGACAAAAAGACAGAAAGATTGTGGGTCTTCCCCTCTCAGACTGAGAGAATCCATGTTAACTGCCACTATAAGTAGAAAGCCTGTTAAATTTTTACTAGATGCTCATGCAGATTTGTCAGTTACCCAGATAGTGGCCTCACTTGCCAACGACAAAATACTCAGTATTTTCCATAGGTCCAGCAATTCATGTGCCCCAGTAATAATAGGACTGGCCACTTTATTTGAGACAATACCCAATGGCCATGGAAGACAAAGGAATTAAACCTCACATTTAAGATATCTTTGTTAATGAACCTACAAAAAGTTCTAACTACTGTTTTAATAATTACAAATTTTAAAAGGTTATTACATTCCAGATACTTGTAATGTCTCAATAGCTGTTCAAAAGATATCTATCAAATCAATGTTAACATAAAATACTGAGATCCTCTAGACCCCATTTGTGTCATTTTTATGGGAAGTCATTACTGTCTACTTGATACAAATCTTTGACTATATTCACAATTATCCTGTTGTGATTATTTGACCCAGGCATGTTCGATTATTTCTTTGGCTTTGTCTACTCGAGACTCAAAGCTATATGTCTACCCAAGATGAAAATGCTTGGTGTTTAGAGGCCTGCATTTACCATCTAGTAAAAGTTTAACAGGCTTTCTACTTATATTGGCAGTCAACAACTACGACCCCATTCAGCCTGAAGAAGAGCAGTCATCTCCAATGGTTCCCTTATAGCCGTTCAGGTTACTTCTTCACAGGTGGGGATGTTGTAGGAAGCTGAATTAGATAGATATGTTATAGGTAGTCAGACAGGGCTAGGCCTTCAAGGAGACAATATGGAAGACAAGGTGACTTTGCAACTTGGAAGAGACAGGTACTCCCTATGGACCTCAAGACAAAAGAGGAAACAAATGCAGTCACATACTTCCCTAGGGATGGGCATCAGGATTGATATTTTAAACAAGTATCAGTCACCTTGAAAGAGCCCAAATGAGTCACTAACATAGCCCCCAACAGGAAGGGACCCTGTCCCATATTCATGCCCGCTTGTTCTATGACTCGCTTCCCCATTTGATACTGAATTCAATCCATTTCACCTGAGTGATGGTGCTTGTAATCTCATTGGTTGACCATAGTTTTGTCCCACCTCATGCCCACTTGAGCAAGTTCTACCACCTTAGACCCACCTCACCACGTGGTTTTACTCTATAAAAGTCCCTGGAAGAGACATCTTCCTGGGGACCACCCATTTGGGGCCCCCTTCCTGTCCCTGTCTTGGATAGGAGCTTTCTTTCCCCGCAATAAATATTCTTCTCATAAAAAAAAAAGTCGTATACATATTATCGGACCATAGTGAAATGAAACTGGAAATTGCTGACAAAAGAAACAGCAAAACCTCTATAAACATATGGAAACTAAATAATATCTTCCTGAGCAATCAGTGGGTCCCATATGAAATTAACAAAGGAATTAGACAATATTTGCCATCAAATGAAAATGCAAATGCAACTTACTGAAACCTGAGGGATGCAATGAAAGCTGTCTTAACGGAAAATTTATAGTGATAAATTCTCACATCAGGAAAACAGAATGAGCCCAAATAAATAATCCTATAACTTAGAAAAAGAAGAGCAAGTCTAGTCCAAAGCCAGAAGGCAGAAAATAATAAAAATCAAAGCAGAAATAAATGCAATGGAGATGGAGAAAACAGTATAAAGAATCAGAGAGACAAAGAGCTGGTTCTTTGAAAGATTAAATAAAATTGATAAATCTGTAGCCCAACTCGTAAAAATAATAAAGAAATTCAAATTCATGCAATGAGGAATGAAAACGGTAAAATCATTATAGACCCTATAGAAATTCAGAAGATTATCAATACTTATTTGCAAAAAATCTTTATTTCCACAGAAGGGAAAATACTGACAAAATTCTTAGATATATATGAACTACCAAAGTTGAAACAAAAAGATATAGAAATTCTGAATAACACAAAATCAGTCAGTGAAACTGAAAATGTAGTAAAAAAAAAAAACCTACCAACAAATAAAAGCCCAAGTCATGATAGATTTATAGCTGAATTTTACAAGAAATTTAGGGAAGACCCAATGCCAACTCTTCTCAAGCACTTCAGTGAAACTGAAAAGGAAGCAATTCTCCCAAACTCATTCAGGAAGGAGAAACCAGAGAAAGACACAACCAAAAACAAGAACTACAGGTCAATATCCTTAATGTACATTGATGCAAAAATATTCAATAAAATAACAGCAAAAAGAATGCAACAAATCATAAATAAGATTATATATCATAACCAAGTGGAATTCACCAAGAAATGCAGGGATGGTTTAATATAAGCAAAACTAGAAATGTAATACACCACATCAATAGCCAAAGACAAAAATCACATGATCAACCAAGTAGAAGCCAAAAAAGCTTTTAACAAAGTCCAACACTCATTTGTGATTAAAAAAAAAAAAAAAAAGAAACCTACAGAAAACTGGATTAGATGGTCTTTACTTCAACCTGATTAAAGCCACCTAAGACAACCAGCAGCCGACATCATACCTAATAGACAAAAATTGAAAGCCTTCATCATAATATCAGGAATAAGACAAGGATGCCCACTGTCACAAGCTGTACAACATAGTTCTGGAAACATTAGCCATAGCAATTAAACAAGAGAAAAAAATGAAAGGAATAATGATTGGAAAGGAAAAAGTGAAATTATCATTATTTTCAGATGAGATGATACTACATATATAAGACTCCAAAAACTCCACTAAGAGACTTGCAGATTTAATAACCAATTTCATTAGAAGAGCAGGATACAAAGTCAGCATTGATCTTTGAGTGTTGACTTTGTATCCTGCTCTTCTAATGAAATTGGTTATTAAATCTGCAAACAACAAACACACCAAATGGAAACCGTGGCTTTCACATTAACACCCACAAAAATGAAATACTTAGGTATAAATCTCACAAAGGCAGTAAAAGATTTGTACAGCAAAAATTATAGTACTCTGAATAAGAGGCCAGAGAGGATTTCATAAAATGGAATGATATTCTTTGCTCCTGGTTAGGAAGAACCAATACTGTGAAAATGGTTATGCTCCTAAACATGTAGTTATATAGATTCAAAGCAATCCCAATTAAAATATCATTAATATACTGCACTGATCTAGAAAACCATTCCTCAAATTTATCTGGAACCAGAAGTGACCTAGAATAGCAAAAGCAATCCTGGGTAAGAAAAGGAAAGGCAGGAAGCAACACAATCCCTGACTTGAAACTATACTATGAAGATACTGAAATAAAAATCAGCATGGTATTGGCAAAGAAAACAGATCTGAAGATTAATGAAACACAACTATAAGCACATTCAGTCACCTTAAGTTCGACAAAGTGACAAAGCATGTTCATTGGCAAAAAGATAGCCTCCTTAATAAAGTGTGCTGGAAAAACAGGCTTTCCACATTCCAAAGGCTTAAAATTGACCCATGCCTATCACTATGTGCAGAACTGTAGTCACAATGGATCAAGAATTTAAATATTAAAAATGAAACAATAAATCTTCTGAATGAGAAAGTAGGTAGAAACCTTAAGGATGAATGGGTAGGTAAAGAGTTCATGAACAAAAATTGAACTACATAGGAAATACTTCAAAGAATAAACAATTGGTAGCTGATCTTTTTTAAAGGTTTCTGTGTATTATATCACCAACAGAGTAAAAGGAAAACCTACAAAGTGGGAAATAATTATAGTAGACTGTCCTTCACACAAGGAACTTCTATCTAGAACATATACAGAAGAAACAAAATATCAGGCCACCAAAACCAATCCAAAAATGGATATCTGACATGAATCTATGCTTCACAAATAAAGAGATCCAAATTGCAAATAACTATATGAAAAAATATTTAACAGCATTGATCATTCAAGAAATGCAAATTAAAAGAATGTTGAGGGGGCTTACAGATTAGCTCAGTTGTTTAAAGTGCCTGTTTGATCAAACTCAGTGAGGCGCAAGTGACCATGGTTCAATCCCCAGCTCCACAAGAACCGCAAGAAAAAAAAAAAAAGTTTTATTTTATTTTTTCATTAAAATGATAAAAAAAAAAAGATGAGATTAGAAAAATGACTAATTCCTTGAATGAGCAATACAGGAAAGAAATAGATCACATGAAGCAGAGTAAAAGAGATATAGAGGAACTTAAAATCTCAATCACAAGCTTGCAATACCATTTGAGTAAAGGTGAAGATAGAATTTCAGGGAGATGGAATTGCAGCTAGTGAAAAGGTAAGAAAAGATCTCTTAAAAACAACTAGGATGCAGGAAGAAATAATTCCCCACATGCAAGACGATGCAAAGGTGAACAACATGAGACTATTAGTCATCAATGAGAAAGAAAGAGTCAATACAAATGATAGAAAAAATATGGGCAGAAGTAATAGCAGAAAACTTTGCAAATATGGGAAACAACCTGAAATTCAGGTAACCAAAAACATACAGAAGTCCAAATAACTTCAACACAATTAAAAACACACCAAGATGTATAACAGTCACGATCCCAGAAATACAGGGCAAGAAAAATACACAGAAAGCTGCTAGAGTAAAGAAACAGATTACAGTTACAGGAAAACCCATCAGAATAATGGCAGATTTCTCTTCACGAACCATGAAAGCAAGAAGACAATGGAGTAGAGTACTTCAAGACCTTTAAGCAAACAAATTCCAGCCGGACTACTATAACCTGCCAAACTCTCTTTCAAGTTTGATGGAGAAGTTAAATACTTCCATGACAAAGAACAACTAAAGAATTTCATGATGACAAATCCAAACCTACCCAGACTACTAAAGGATGTTCTAGAGAGGGACTAAAATGATCGGAACTCCAAAAACGAGAACAGAAGGAACCAACTAAATAAGGCAAACAATTAAACACAGGACAAAAAGGAGTAAACAAGAGCAGGTAAATAGCATATCCATCTTAAGTCAATTATAAGCATGAATGTAAATGGACTCAATTCAGTCATTAAAAGAAATAGACTTGCACACTGGATTAGGAAACACAATCCAGAAATATACTATATGCAAGAAACACACTTAACTCATAAAGAAATTCATAGGTTGAAAGTCAAAGGATGGAAAACAATACTACATGCCCCAGCACCTCAGAAAAAAGGCAGGAGTAACAATACTTTTCTCAGACAGACTCAACTTTAATCCCGAGAAGGATCAAATGAAATAAAGAAGGCCACTATATAGTGGTTAGGAGAAAACTTCAAAAGAAAGAGGTAACACTCAGATATGTACACATCAAACACGGGAGCACCCAACCATATAAGACAAATCTTAATGGATGAAAAATCTAATATCCAATACCTCAATCATAACAGGGACCTTAACACACCCTTATCCCAAAAACATAAGTAGATCACACAAAAAATTAGCAAAGAAGTAGCAGAACTGAACAAGAGTTTGGAACAAATGGACCTAATGGATATATACAGAGTGCTCCACTCAACCACAGCAGAATATACACTTTTTTCAGCTCCACATGGGTCACTTTCTAAAATAGACCACACACTAGTCCACAGGCCATGCTTAAGTATATGCAAGAAAACAGAAATTATCCCATACATATTATCTGACCACAGTGCAATGGAACTGGAAATAAAGAAGACAAGAAAACAGAAAAAAAAAAAAAAAACACGAAAATACATGGAAACTAAGCAACACCCTACTCAGCAACCAATGGGTTACACATGAAATTAAACAATAAATTGAAAAATAGGCACAATTCAATAAAAAGTCAAACACAACTTATCACAATTTATGCGATGCTATGAAAGTAGTTTCAGAGGGAAATTTATGCCTGTGAACACACACATTAGGAAAAAGAGAACTAATAAAAACCCTAATGATGCACCTCCAACAGCTAGAAAGGGAAGAGCAAACAAAACCCAAAGGCTAAAGATGGGAAGAAACCATAAAGATTAGAGCAGAAATTAATTTAATCAAGACGAAGAAAACAGTTCAAGGAATTAATGAATCAAAAAGCAGGTTCTTTGAAGATTAACTAAAATTAATAAGCCCCTAGCTAACTTCATCAAAAAGAGGAAAGAAAAACTTCAAATACAAGCAATAAGGAATGAAAAGGATGTAATTAGCACACACCCAGTAGAAATTCAGAAGATTATCCAGAGCTACTTTGAGAATCTTTACTCTCACACTATAGAAGACACAGATGAAATGGACAGATTCCTACAAAGGTACAAATTACCAAAACTGAATCAAAAAGATATAACAATTTTCAATAACCCAATAACAGCAATGAAATATGAAATGTAATTTACAAAAAACCCTACCAACAAAGAAGAGGTCTTCACTGATTTATAGCTGAATTCTACAAGAAATTTATAGAAGATATAATCCCTATGCTCCTCAAACTCTTCAATGAAATTGAGAAGGAAGCAGTCCTCCCAAAATCATTCCTGGAAGCAAGTTTTATACTGATACCAAAACCAAGGAAAGATGCAACTGAAAAAAAGAGAACTACAGGCCGATCTGCCTCATGAACATTGATGTAAAAATCCTCAGTAAAATCTTAGCAAGTAAAATACAGCAAATCATCAAGATCAATGTACTTCAAATAAGCTGAGCTGCCTTGTCACTGACAAAGGGCCAAACACATTTAATAGAAGAAAGAGAGCTTCAATAAAATGGTGAAAGGAAAATTAGTTTCTCACATGTGAAAGGTTAAACCTAGAACTATATCTCATACCAGGCACTAAACTAAAAGTGAAACGAAACAAAGATTTAAATATTAAAACAAAAACATTTAAATAGTGGAAGATCGACCAGGTAATACTATTGAAGACATAGATATAGTCAAAGACATTATGGAAAAAACTGCTTGCATAGGAAATGTTACAAAAAGATCAACAATGGGTATCAAAACAAATTAATAAGCTTTTGCACCCACAGAGTGAAGAGACAATTCACATAATAATAAAAAATTCTACCAGCTACACCTCAGACAAGGGACTGATACCTAAAATATATAAAGAACTAAAAACAATCAGATCCTCCATATTTAAAGACCCAGTTCAAAAGTTGGCATCTGAAACACATAACAACTTCTCACATACCACTTCTCACAGTACAAACAGCAAATAAATTTTTCATATATTTATTTATTTATCCTTAAATGTTATAATGTTGATAGAGGCATAATTTGAAATACCTAAATCTTGGAAATAGCCTGTATGTCCATCAACAGATAAATGAAAAAAGAAAATGTGCTGCTTAAATACAGTGAAGAATTATGCTGTCATTAACTAGTGTAAAACTCTTTCCCGTGCTGTAGGTTGTCTCTTCACTTTGTTGATGGTTTCTTCTGCTGTGCCCAAATCTTTCTAATTTGGTGAGATCCCAGTAGTTGGTTCATTGTAACATTTCCTGTGTTACCAGGGTTTTGTTCATAAAGCTTTTACCTAAACATTCATGTCCCAGTGTTTCATCTGTTCTTTCAGCAAATTAAATGTTTCTGTTTTAATATTTAGATCTTAGGTCCATTTGGATCTAATTTCAGTGCTTCGTGAAAGATGAGTATTTGGAAATCTAGTTTTCTAGCATCATTTATTTCAGTAAAAGTATTTGGTTCCTTTACCAAAAATGAGATAAGTGAGAATACTTGGAGTTGTTTCGTATATTTTAATCTATTCTATTGATCATTGGGTCTATGTTTTTTCCAATATCATGTCATTTTTTAATCATAGTAACTTTGTAGTATAATCTCAAATTTTTGGGATTGTGATGCCCACTGCCTTTACTTTGTCCTTAGAATTGCTTTTCCTACTTTTAGTCTCTTCTGGTTCCATGTGAATTTTTAAGAATCTTTTCCCTAGTTTTGTGAGATATGCTATTGGTATTTTCATTGATATTGCATTAAATCTACATAAGAGTTTCAGAAGTATGACTTTTTTTTTGCCTTTCCAAGAATAAGAGATATCTTTCCATTTTCTGATTTCTTGTTTCTTTTCTTTTCTTGTCTTTTCTTTTCCTGTCTGTCTGTCTGTCTGTCTGTATCAGGGATCAAACTGAAGACCTTACACTTTTCAGGCAGGTGCTTATGGAGCTAAGCTATCTCATCAGCCCTCTGATATCTTTTTTCATCTCCTTTTTCAAAGTAGTGTAGTTTTCAATGCAAAGGTCTTATATTTCCTTCATTAAATTGGTTCCTAAGTATTTCACTTTTTCTTGATGGTGTTGCAAAAAGTGTTACTTCCATTGTATTTCTCTCAGTGAATTTGTATTTTTGTGCACAAGACTGCTATTGATTTTTGAGTGCTAACTTTGTATCTTGTGTGCTGCTGAATTTTGTTATTAAACCTAGAAGACATTTAGTTAATTTTTTTCAGAGACTTCTATGTAGAGGTCTAAATTACATGATGATGTAATCCACATTAATGATGATTTAGTCCTTCAATTCCTATGCTTTTTCCCCTTATTGATTTCTATTTTCTAGTTGCTCTGGCTAAATTTCCCAGAACTCTGTTGAATAAGAGTGGTATTAGTGGAGATATTTGTCTTCTTCCTGATTTTAGAAAAACGTTTCCAGTGTTTGAACATTTTAGGATGATGTTAACTGCAGTTTTGTCATAAATGTCATTGTAACATGATATAAAGTTATACAGATCTTATTTATGGTTTTCATCATGAATTTGGGTTTGAATTTACCAAATCTCTTTTCTGCATTTATGGAAATGATCATGTACTTTTTGACCTTAGTTATGTTACTGTGTTGTATTAACTTGCATATTGAACCATTCCTGCATCCCTAAAATTATTTCTACTTGCTCATGGTGTATAAACTTTTGAATGATTTCCTTCTCTTTTGCTGCTACCTTATTGATGATTTTAGTATTTATGCTCATTTCAGGCCAATAACAATATATTGCCCTGTAGTTCTTTTTTGGTTGGGTACAAGGCAATGTTTGCTTCTAGGAAGAACTTTGGTAAGATTGTTTCCTTTCCAATTTCATTGGAGAGTTTTAGAAATGGTGGCATTAAGTCTTCTCTAAAGGTCTTATAGAATTCAGCAGTGATTTCATCAAGACTTTGCCTTTTGTTGCCAGTTTTATTAGTTTATCAATTTCATCCCTGAATTTGTGGCTGTTATGTCCCTTTGTATTTTTTCTGATAATGGTAAATTGGGGTCCTAGATTTGTCACTTATCGATATGTCAAATTATTTTTCCATATTTGATAGCTTTTCTCAATCTTTTATGAACTGTGTGTGTGTGTGTGTGTGTGTATTTAGTATAGGGTCTATAGGGTCTCACTACATAGATTGGACTCATAGTGATGCTCCTGTTTTCAGCCTCCCAAACACTAGGATTATGAGAGCATGCCACCACACCCAGTCTCAGTTACCATCTCAATGAATCCTGGGGTGGGGATGGCACAGCATAAAGGGATCAAGCCCTAGTCCCAGGTCTTCCTAAACAGGTGCTTTAATCCACTGAGCCATCTGGCCCAGCCCTATGAATTTGTTTTTATGTTTGTGTTATCTTTTGATTTTTTCATTGATTCTAATTAATCATACATGATTGCTTCCTGCATTGTCTAGCAACTATTGGATTGACATTTTGTAAGCCATTGTTATTTCTGTGAAGTCTTTTATTTGGTGACTTTCAATCACAAATCTGTCCTCTATGTCTGATGTTACATCTTCACATTTGTTGAATCTTCTATTTATTTTTCATCAGTTTTAATCTCTTGAATATCTATTTGAATCTATTTGATGACATCTAGTTCTTTCTGATGTTGGCCTATTATGATCCTTAAGTTCCACTAATACTTTTTATCTGTACCTGCTCTAAATTCACTTAGCAATTCCTTCCCAGTATGGTCATCATCTCTTTACTCACCTGTACAATTATTTCTAGAGACTTATTCATTTGCTTTTTTATGGGGGGAAGGTCTAAGTCTAGACACTTTATTCATCTGCTTTGCAACAACTGACTTGAAATTACACTACCTGAAGATCAGTGGAACAGATCAAAAGATGCAGAAACAACCCCAGATGCGCTCAGCTACCTAATGTTTGAGAAAAGTAGCAAACACATTCTTTGGAAGGATAGCCTCTTTATAAATGGTGTTGTAAAAACTGGCTTTCCACATGCTGAATATTGAAACTACACCCATTTAGGTCACCATCACTATACTAAAAGAAAAATGTGTCAAAAAGCTAAACATTAAAGCAGAAACATTCAATATTCTATAAGATAGAATACATAGAACCCTATAAACATTGGAACAGGCAACAACTTTATTAACGAAACCCTCAGTGCACAGAAATTATTGCAAATAATTGAAACCCAATATCTCATCTTATTAAAAATCTTTTGCACACCAAAAGAAATTAACACAGTGGTAAACCTTTTGTCAGCTATTTTTCAGATAGCTGGAGTATATCTGAAAGGACTGGAGTATAAAGAACTGAAAAAATAAATCAGACCCTTCAAATTCAAATACCCAATCCAAAAGTGGGCATCTGAGATGAGCAGACACTTCCCAAAAGAAGTACAAATGGCAAAACTAGTCATTCAAGAAGTATAAATTAAAGCAATGATGAGATCCCATTTCCAGAAAGAATGCCTATTATCAAAAACAACCAATAACAAATAGTGGAGGAGATGTGAGGAAAAAAGAACCCTTCTCTCTGATTGGTGGGAATGTAAGTTTGTGTGACCACTATGAGAATTATTGTGGAGGGTCCTCAAAAAGTTAACATGAGGGGTCCAATTTCATCAACTATTCCCGTTCTGAGTCTCTTCCCAGAAAAATTAGAAGCCTCGTATCACAGCAATCTGTGCAGAGCCATGTTTACAGTGGCACAGTTTGTAATAGCCAAATTTAGGAAGCAACCCACATAGCAGTCAACTTGTGCATGGATAAAAATATGTATTTGTTATATAATGAAGTAGTACTCACCCATAAAGAAAGATAAAATTGAGACATTTATAGCTGATTGAAGAACTTTGAGACCATAACCATAAGTGCAATGAGTCAGACACATATGTGTAAATATCATGTTATTTTCTTGTGTGAGAAACTGAATGTTTAAATAAAAAACAAAAATATACAATAGCTATCATGAAATAGGAAGAAACTATTCAAAAGGAAAAGGGCACTAGGGAAGAGGAAAAAAGACCAAATGAAAAAAGAAGGAAAAATGAAAATACAGCTTTGTGAATATTGAGGGAAACAGGTTTTGAAAGGTGGGAATACGAATGAGGAAAGAAGAGGAATGAAGGTAGATCATGTATGGGTACAAATTCTCTATAGTGACTGGGACCATTATTTAGGCCTACGTTGTATCAATCAATTTGAATAACATAAAACAATAAAATAAAACTCAGCTTATAAGCTTTTGCTTTTTCCTATCTTGATGGACTCTGGGCAGGCTTTGAATGGACAGGACATTCGTGGGATCTTGTTTCTAGGTTTTCTCAGCTTCTGTTTGTTTTTAAATTTGTTTTGGGGCTTATATGTTGTTTGTTATAGTTTTTGTTTCATTATTTGTTTGTTTTTCTCTTTGTGAAACAGGCTTTTACTATGCAGTTTAAGATGGTTTTGTACTCACTTTGTAGCCCAAGACGGCTTTAAACTCACAGCGATCCTCCTGCTGTAGCCTTGTGAGGCGAGGATTACAGGCATTTGTCTAGTCAGTGTAGGGGGTTGTACTATAGGTATCAAGATCTCTTGATAATGACAACTTTTCAGACTTATCTGGATTTAGGCCTTTACCTCCTCTGTTTATTAGTGACAAAATTTTATGGTCTTTTTGGACTAGCATCTTATTCTTTGGTATTTGACTGTTGTATTGTTTATTACCTCAAACAATATAAGAATTGATATAGAAAGAGGATCAGAACAGCAATGTCAGCTTTCCTAACAGTATACTTGGTAGTGACTATAGTATCAAATGCAAACTGGAAAATGACAAACTATAACAACTAATTCTTTGTTACCTTAACCATGGGAACAAGACTTTTAGTTATATCAAGAGCTTAAACAAAGAGAAATTTATGTACAGTAAATGTCCCTTAATAGAATAATTTCCCCCCTTTCACCCTAAAGTAGTGTGCAGCTGTACTTAAGATATACTGAACTCCCTACAGCATCAGAAGGGTAGGTGGCAGAGAAGTAGAGCTATGAGGAAGAAAGAGCAAAAGAAATAGGTTATGATAAACAAAGGGATGGGCGATCTGAAGAATGTGATAAGATTGCTGTTGGAGGTCCTGTTAAGGGACGTTAGTAGTACTAGATCACTGGAAGAGAGACAAGCACTGAGAAGGGTAAATAATGGGGAGCAGATGGAAAGGAAAGGGAGAACATGGCTGAGTTTTTAAAAAAAGTTAAATGTAGTTTCTTGCATTTCTTTGAATTAAGATTGTGTGTGTGTGTGTGTGTGTGTGTGTGTGTGTGTATGGGAAGGAAGAGAAAAAAGATTTTAAAATGGTGAGGGCTGGCCAAACAGTTCAGCAAATTAAGGAACCTTCAAGCAGGTTCAGGGGCCGGGGAGGAGGGGGGCTTCGATCCCGGGCCTGGCATGCCAGCCCTGTCCCTGGGGTGCACTGAGACAACCATTGAGACTGGGCGTGGTGGCACACACTTCCAATCCCAGTACTTGGAAGAATATAAACAGGAGAATCACTATGAGTCCAATCTAGTGGTGAGATCCTGAACACCCTATAGACCCTTCCCTAAAGCAAAAAATATATATACTAAGTGAACAAGTTGAAAGAGAAAGTGAGAATAGAAGGAAGAGAGCAAGAATAAAAGGGGAGGCATATTCAAACAAAGTAATATTAAAAGGGGAAGGACAAGAAAATGAATGACAAAACTCCAAACTCTATCAAAGGTTAAAAATGAATAATTCAAAAACATACCAAAACATGAAGAAAGAAAGAAAAAAGGGAAACAGAAAGAAAAAAGTCATTATGTATTTGCAGGGTAGTGTTTCTTTCCTAGGTCCTCTTTGCCCTTTCCTATAGTCTGGGTTTATAGGGAGGTTTCTCAGTAGAAGTCCCTCCCTCCCACCCCCACCCCCACATGGGGCCTCATGCCAGGGGCTTCTGCAATAGATTCTTTCTGTTTGGGATCTGATGCTGGTTATCTGATGTATTTTCCAGTGTCTTTGTGTTATGCTTTGTGCCTAGGTGTCCCCCCAAAGCCTCAAGCAGTCATAAGATGGCTTCTGGAGTGTGAGATTGATTATTGTGGGTGTGAGTGCTGCACCTACCCTGGGGCAGATAATTTGCATTGTAATTAAGGAGGGAGGAGGAGCTAGCTGCTTGAGCTGCTGCTACCTCCCTGTGCTCTTGCTCTCTGACCCCACCATGAAAGGTTTTTCTCTGTCATGTGCTGATCTGCCTTGGAGCCAGCTGAATGTGGGCTGAAACCTCCAGTAACTGAGCTAAATAAACCTTTCCTTCCCTAACTTGGTGTTAGGTATTTGTCCCAGCAATGAGAGAAGAGTAACTGAGACACTTTGAGACAGGCTTCCTATATGTGGAGGCTCCTGTGCGCTCTTAGGCCTCACCGGGCTTTAGATGTTCTGAGGAGAAACACATCTGTCCAAGACGTCTGGGCAGACTTCCACAAGCCCTACAAGGGCATAGAATAATGGGTGGTGCCACACCGGTAACCAGAGCACCAAGCAGAACAGGCAACCCTTAATCCTTGAGGCTTAACCATGCAGAGGACTGGTCTGCCGTGTCTGGGGCTCTGGCTCAGTGCAGAGTGGAGAAGCTGTTGAGCCCAGGGTACGTAGAGCACTCCGTGTGAACTCCAGTAGCTTGTGGACTGCTGTTCAATGTCAAACAGACTGGGACAGATCTAGGATTGGAGCAGGGCAGCGGATCTGTGCAGGATCAAGTGAGCCCAGTACAGACTCAAGCAAGCCCAGAGCTAGTTCTGTGTGCCACATGAACTTTTCAGTTTGCCTGGGCTGAGTCGTAGGCTCCCAGTGGTGACTTGGTATACTGAGGCTCCAATACTGCAGACTCTCAAGATGAATGCAAGCATTTGTTTGTTTATCCTCTCAGAGTCTGAGAATGAATGGTGGGTGAGAGATGGAGGGGCTCCCTGGGGCCTGCTCTGGGAAGTATACACTGAACCCCTGGGCTACAGGGTCCTCAGGAGAGGGCTGAGGAGGCAAAGGCCTTGCACACCCAGACCTCGCCTGGTGGCTCACGCCGGCCTGCTTGGATCCCGTCAGCTATTCGGGAGCTTCTCATGGCAGTTCTTTTATCCAGCACAGGCTGAGGCCCCATGGATGGTCCTGTTGTACTGTGTCACCACTTTCAGCTCTTAGGCATATGTTCTGTTTGGTCTACTAGTCTCTTCCAAATTGTTTTTCTGCTCATGGTGTATGTCCCGCCCCTTCTTCCATTCACCTGCATTTTCAGGCATCTTTTCTGCCTCTCTCTGATCACACTCCTTGAATGATCATGTTAGATTGCCACCATTTTATCTTAAATATAACACCTCAAGGAGAATAAGATTGAGTTTTGAAAAAGAATTACAGTTTTTTATATATTTCTTTGACATAAAGGGTGTACGAGTGTGTGTGTCTGTTCTAATTGTTTTTTTTTTTTTTTCTTTTCTATTTACAACCTTGTTAAACTTATTCTTTTATCTTAATCTTTGGGACTGAAGATATATTTACTCCTTTTATTCTCAATCACTTTGCAGCATGTGAACTTTCTTTACTTTCAGTTTTTACTTCAGCAATTATACTATCCTTCCTTAATTTTTCAGTCTAAATTGATTTAATGCCTTTGAATGATTGTATTAATTCAAAACAATTTTAAATAAGATTTAAAGGATAAAGTGCCCTAGTATGCCCAGCTACATAGACTACAGGTTACAAAATTCATATGGCTCCTGTCTACTTTAAGTCCACCCTAATGGTGCAGTTCTCTGTATTCCAAACTTATTGTGAGAGGAGATCTGGTCAAATTATGAAATACATTCTGGCATTTAATCCCTTAGCCTTCAGAAAGCACTGAAAGAAAAATTCCATTTGGTCCTTTTCATTTCCCCATCAACAAATTAACCCCAGGGCAGGCATCTTTGTTTGCACTGCAGGTCTCATATTTTTCCTTTGTGATACAATTTCTTATTTTCCCTTCAGTCCCAGGATGTTTGAAATATTTTGAAAAGGTAGCCAATATACTTGGTTTAGCTACAGGAAACTTTATTGTAAATATTTTTATTATTTCTCACTGAAATTTCTATGATATGAGAAGGAATTCCTAGAATCCTAGACTATTTTCGATTTAGCTGTCTTTTTCCTTGTTAGATATAACTCTAGAATACTCATTAAGCAATTATTAAAGATTAATGTATTACTATCTCCTTTTAGATTGTTTTGGTGTATCTCTTCTGTAGATTGCATTGCAGTTAACCACATCAATATTGATAATCACTGAAGTTGTTTTAAAAGTTCAGTATGTTCTATCATGGCAAACAGGCTTTCTTGCTCTTTCGTCCCCAAAATATGCTCCTTTTCTGATCTCTTAAGGATGTTAAATCTTAGTTTGCTTTGAAAATGAAGCAAATTGTAATTTTGAGTTCAATGAATGATTAAATATTTTCTAATCTGATAGTCTTTCACTAGTTCAAAAATCACTCTGCAGGACCAGGTAGATAGCTCAGTGGTCTAAACCCCAGTCTGGCAAGCCCAAGGCCCCAGTTTTAATCCTTGGTACCATGTGGAGTGCCGAGGCTGGGCATGGTGGTGCACAACCATATAGTTCCAGCTCTGAGGAGGCTAAAACAGGTGGATCACTAGGAGTCTACGCTGCATGCCAAGATCCTGAACCAAATACATAAATTTAAAAAAACAAACTCTACAAATTTATAATCCATTTAAGTGAAATTAAAAAATTATGAGACCTAAACTAATGTATTTTTCACTAAAATAAACTAAGATACTCTATATCAATATGTAAAAATTTTCAGAGTTATAACAAACACTGATGATGTATATATACATATATATATATATATATTAGTTATAAAATATGTTTTGTAAGAGCTTCATACTTAAAGGGTAAAAACTGTGTTGCCTGACATTCCAGAAATTGAAACAATTTTTATAATTATAGCTGTTTTTCAGAAAGCTTATCTTTTCTCCTTTGTTAGGAAAGTGAATATCTCTTAGATGATAGCTTTTCACATACTTTTCATTTATAGAAAAGAAACATTATCCCCTAAACTTGCATGGTAACTACTCAATTCATTTGTGAAGCCAATTTCTACTAACTCATGAAAAGGTTATTAAGAGAAAACCATAAATATCTAAGAAATGTCTGCTCAATTATACATAAAATTATTTAAATTTTTAATTTAATATTTTATATGCTCCTTGAAAATCTCCATTTATGTTTATCTTCCATAATCATATAACTGTGATTTTAGGATTTAAACATTACAGAACTACCTCACATGTTCCAAAGATTTGCCTCACTTCAACTTTCTTCAGATTAACAACCTCAGTCTACATATTCACTTCCATTTGTCACCTCTTTCCACTTCAGGCTACTGATTACTTGAGGTAATCCCTAAATCCCATTGAAATTTCTTTGAACACACAAGTCAGAGCAAGTTTATAGCCTTTCTGTCAGGCAAAAATAGTCAGACATCTTCTAGTTCCACAATAGTGATTCTGCTTCCCATTTCTCTATTTTGTGCACTATCAACTCTGATACTTTCTATTCCAAAATAAAAGTTTTAATGTGGGCGAACACTGCATTCACTGATGTATATTATTTAGTGCACTACAAAATTCAATGTGCTTCTGATTTATATATTTTGAGTTATTGGAGCATATAGTAACTGGGTTCTAAACATCATGAAACACTATTATAGTTTTCCAGTTTACTGGCAACATGCACACTAAATGTGTTTATGAGCATTTTGAGAAATTCTGAAGTTACAGTCTGAAAAAAGAAAAAAACCCTTTAGGAATTTTGCCAAATATTCCATGGTTTGGCTGATATTCAAGAAGAGCTTTATTGGGCACAATTTTATTACCCTATTCGGCCTGACATTGATTTGTCTTTGAACCCAACTAAAGTTCATTACTCTATAACTCAAGTTAATGGGTATATAGACAGGAAATATCCTTACCATAGCAGTATTTCTCTCAATATTTTTTATCTATTAAATTTACTGAATGCTCAGAATCAATCAATTTCTAGGAAAACTTCAGAGAGTAATAAAAGATAATACTGAAATGTGTATATCACTGCAAATCCAGCGTGAAATAGAGAATCAATGGAGTTTGCCATATAGGTCATAGAATATTTTTATTCTGCTTATCGTGACTTGTAAAAGTTTTTACTAAGCAAGTTAACATTTTCCTCAATGACTCAATAATTTTAAAATGTAATGATGAAAAATAATTGTTAGGTCAGGAAGTAGTTTTGTTTTTTAATTCATATTCATATTGAGTCAGGTACATTTTTCATTGGTTTGTTATGTAACTACCATTAGGTGCTCTAGCTGGGAGAGCACATGAATAAAGAATAAATTTAGTCCCAGAGAGTTAAGCAGCTCTGATAATAGTAGAGAGTTTTATAATGTCTCCTCTCCTTTAAATATTTACTTGTGATTATTGAACCACTAATGAAAGCAAGAGTTTTAAGAAATGAACAAAATTACATTAGAAGATAATCTCAGCTGATATACCAAGGGATTAGCAAAGAGACCAACTGTAACACAACTAATCAATTACAAGATAATGTGTCTATGGTCTAAATGCTCTGTCAGAAATTTAAATTGCATTTTCTTCTGTACAACATTCTACATTATAATTTAGCTGATAAAAGAAGACAAAACAGAAAAGAAGGACACACTGCAGAGCCCATTATGCAATCATTCCATACATTAAGAAACAACATTGCTATCATTTAAGAAATACTTCTCTAAACTGGGCATGCTGGCACATGCCTGCAATTCCAGCATTTGGAAGGCTCAGGCAGGAGGATCGTTGCAAGTTCAAGACAGCCTGGGCTACAAAGTCAGCCTAAGGCCAGCCTGAACTGCACAGTGAGACCCTGTCTCAAAAAGACAAAAAAACAAAAAACAAAAAACCTCTTTATTCCCATCTACAAGGTTAACCATTGTTTTGATTTCTAATAGCAAATGTTATTTGAACTTATTTTTCCCTTTTAGAAATGTCTTATAAGTTATAGTTTTGTGTTTGACTTCTTTCATCCTATCTTACATGTATAAACTTCAAATTCCTGCTATATGTACTGTTCCTTTTATTCTATTTGTTAAAGCAACCCATAATATGAATGTATAGCATTTTAAATTTCTGTCCTACCATTTATAGCTTTTGATTATTGCAAATAACAGCAACTACTAACACGTCGATTTTTTGGCATTGCATTTTTACATATCCATGGAGTGCAGTTTCTAGACTAGAGGGTGTGCAAGCACTCAGTTTGGCTACAGCTGGCCAACAGTTACGCAAAGGTCTTACATTGCCACCAATGGAGAACGAGGGTATAGGTTGCCCAGCGTCATTACGTTTAGCATTAATGCCTACTTATTTTAAATTTGGGCATCTTGCTAGATGTGCAATAATATCATCATTAAATTTTAATTTGCACTTATGAATGAATACATAAAGCAAGACATCTGTTCATGTTTTCATAATTACACATACACACATATACACAAGTTTTGAAGTAAACAAATGTTTTGAATTTTTTGAGTAAATAGCTATTTGAAGAATGCCTGCACCAAATGATAATTGCGTTTTCCAAAGAGATTCTCTGTGTGTACCCCTACCAGTCATATGGAATTATTTAAATTATTTGACACATCTCCAACACTGATGCATGCTGGGATCTAGATGTCTACCTGGATGGGCCGTTGAGGGGTGGGGCCTCACTGGAGGAAGTAGCGCCTGGGCTGTGCCTTTGCACACGTCTTGTGTGTGGGCTTTATCTCCTTCGCTTCCACCTTCTTTCCCTTCTGCCCTCAAGGAAGCAGGTAACGTTGTTGACCACATGTCTTCTGCTCCTTGCTGTGATGTTATGCCTCAACTGACCCCCAAAATAACAGATCCAAGTTACCAAAATAAACTTTTCTTCCTTCAAATTGTATTTCTAAGGTGCTTGTTACAGTTTTTTTAAAAAAAGCTAAGGGCTGGCAACACAACTCAGCAACCTAAAGCACCTTAGGCAAGCTTAGGTAAGCCAGCAGGGACTGTGATTCAATCTCTGGCACCACGTGCCATGCCAGCCACACCCCCAGGGTAGGCTGAGTCGGTCACCAAAGAAAAAAAGAAAAAAATGCCATGACATTGTTTTAAACATTTTATCTAATGTTTAGACCACATTATACCATTTCACATGGAGAATAGAAAAGTATACCTTTCTTCTCTCCTATATATCAACATCTTCAACATATGTTATCAAATTGACAGTGCTCTATAAAATTTAGTATCTCTTTAAACTCCAAGATCATTTTTCATCCACCTGAAGGAATTTCTCTACTGTGTTTTATTTTATTTTTAGTATTTTAGGACAGGGTCTACAGAGTCTCACTGCGTAGATCAGACTCTAAGTCATCCGCCTCTTCACAGCCTCCCAAGTGTTGGGATTATAGGTGTGTGCCACCACACCCAGTCTCAATTGCCATCTCAGTGTGCCCCAGGGTCAGGGCCAGCATGGCAGCCCCAGGGATTGAACTCCCAGCACCAGCATCTGCTTAAGCAGGTGCTTCAATCCACTGAGCTATTTGGCCAACCTTTCTAATGTGGTTTAGAATGTCTCGAAAACTGCTGCCTCAGGCTTTCTATGTTGGAATGCTAATCCACTGCATACAAAATTCTAGATTTTAAGGACTCCCCTCACATCAAAAGGATGTGGCTGCACATCTTTATGGAGCCCTGAATTTTCTAAAAATTTCCATCATCCTTTATTCTTCTAGACATGTCTCTTCCTTACGGACAATATCTAGCTGCTTTGTAGATTTTGTTTATTATTGGTATTAATAGTTTTAATGTAATGTTACATTGTATACATTTTTTATATTTTTCACTCATTGAAAGGTGGTGTTCTATAATTCTATCACTTTTATGTGATGCATGAAGTTACTGAAAAACTCTTTGGTCTTTCCATGGTGTAACTCATAACCTTTGCTATGTTTAAAGTCTCAGGGAACAATGAGATATAAATTGACCCCTCTGCTAAGATAAATGTGTCTTCGTGTACTTCAAATGATTTGTATTATGTTGATAGTTTTTTCCACGAGGGCTAATCTGTTATTGCAGATTTAGTATGCATGTCAAATTATGAAAATCATTGGCAATCTTTTGTTATAGTTTCTTTCACCTGTACTCACATGAACTTCAATTTCTGGAACTCAATTCCATAAACATTAAGTTTCTTAATATTGACGTACAACTCATTAATGAAACACAGTTCAGTTTTTCTATCCTGTTTCCTTTGTTTTTTTCTTTAGGTACTTTCTACTTATATGCAACATTTAGATTTCTGTTTACATTATTTTATTTTAAAATGTTCTAACATTTTAATCCAAGCTTGATTGGTCATTTTGCATAATTTCATCTGTTTCTGCAATTCTCATATTTTCTCCACTTTCTTTAACATTGAACTCTTTTTAATTATTGTTATAATTGCCTGGTTTTATTAGTTCTGTTTTACTTCTGGATCTAGAATTATTTCCCAATTTGCCTCTTAGTTTTTCTCTACTGGTTTATAAATTTGAAACTGAATGGCAAATATTTTTAATTTAAACAGAAGCTGCGATAATGGGAGAAGGTGGTGTTCTATAATTTTAGCATTTTTATGTGATGCATGAAGTTTACTGGAAAATTATTTGGTCTTTCCATGGTGTACTCATAACCTTTGCTATGTTTAAAGTCTCAGGAACAATGAGATGTAAATTGACCCCTCTACTGAGATAAATGTGTCTTTGTGTACTTCAAATGATTTGTATTATGTTGATAGTTTTTTCCACTATGGCTAAGCCAAGGACTATTAAGTTATGAGAATTTTCTTTTGTTTGCTTTGGCTGAGGTTGATTTTCTTCACCAACACACTGCCTAGAGTCTAGGAAAATGCTTGGTCA
This sequence comes from Ctenomys sociabilis, assembly GCA_004027165.1. Lineage (NCBI taxonomy): Eukaryota > Metazoa > Chordata > Mammalia > Rodentia > Ctenomyidae > Ctenomys > Ctenomys sociabilis. The sequence continues at coordinate 117,689 of PVKA01001741.1, forward strand.
GGGTTCTTTACATAGAATTATTCCCTTCAGTGTACTTCTTGTAATATTTATCTCCCTAAATTTTAAACTTTCTTCACATTGTAGAACATTTCTTTGCTGGGACTGTTGTTTTAGGCAATATTCTGGGATAGTCTAGAGCTCATCTTTCTTCTCCTTAGAAAATATTTCACTGCCAGTCTTCCAAGGTCCAAAATCTCTTTTTCTTCCTTTCTTTTTTTCCCCTATTTTAGTTGTGTAAGACAGCAGAATAAATCTGTTACTCTGGTATGACCAGAATTTATGTTATAAGAACACTAAATTCTAAGAGGAAATAAAATTCATCAACAAAAACACAGTTTGATTAAACAAGTAAAAGACACAAAATGTTTTCTATTTTCTCCACAGAAGCAATTTCACAGATTATTTTTTAACTTAAAGGTAATGAAACATAAGCAAGAATATTGTAAAACTATTGCAGAGTCTCAGTTATACAACTATTTTATCATTTTATATTTGTACTTTATAGCATCTTTTTGAAGTTTATGATTTATTGTGCTCTATTTTCTTCACTTAAATAATTCTCCTTTGCCATATGTAAAATTTTCCAATGAATTTACATTTTTATATACTAACCTAATGATGTACCTCTAATTATCATGTTTAAACTCTCACAAATCCTACATTGACCACTGTTTTGAGGTGGAATATAGAAATGAATACAAAATGAGAGCATTAGCTGAGTAGTCATAATAATTTAAATTTTCTTTTATTATTTTTGCTGTGTTTTGTATTTAGCATCACATCTGAAATTTGTATTCTATTAGACTTGCTTTCTTGCAAGGAAATTTACAAATTTACTTATTTGCACAGTCATGATCCTGTTGAAGAGATTGGTGCCCTCTCACCTTGAACATGCTACTCTTGTGTTTGTAAATGTCTTCCTTTGAGTAAGCAAAGACAGAATCTCTCTTAATACAGAGCAAAGAAATATACCAACACTTCATGTTTTCTGTTAAATTAAGAAAACTCATAAATCTGAGAAATTAATAATATGAGGATTTCTTTTAAATTCTTTTTGAAATTCCCTCATGATTTCTATAGAAATATAAGAATATTTATCCATTTGTTATTCACATATTCTAACACACCACAGAACCAATTCTACCTCTTTCTATTTCACCCCTACACTCAGAAAGAAACTTTCCTGTTAGAATCATGTGTATCATATAACTGGTAATTTCAACAAGTCCTGATGACTTCTATAAAGCTGGAGTTTATTTCTGTGACTTAGTCCCAAGGCATTCTTTTATACAGATCAAAACTAATATTCTTACACCTGGGATTCTACATTATGTGCTTCAAGTTTGTGAGTTTTGTAAATAAATAGCCACCAGCCTTCCTGGATCTCATAAATAATTCCTTTGCTCCACTGTTATTCCTTGAACTCCCTCAGCCAAACTGTGTTTTGTCAACACGTCTCAAATATATCTCAGTGAGTCTGTAAACATACTCCTCTCCATCATTTAAATTATCACACTTGGGTAGTTTACAGCTTCTCCTTTTCCATCTTTAGTTTTTCCACTCCCAGCCAAGTTATCTGAAAGATCTGTGTGGCCTGAAATAGTTTGCTCTTCTAGATAACTTGCTCTGTGGTGCTGGCACATCACATAGGAATCTGTGGTGTTAATGCTTTGGAAATGTTGACTAAATAAGAATGGGACAATGCTATTAAGAAATTCTACAATCTATTTCAGAAAGTTATCAATCTCTGAAAAACTTTCAATGCTTATATTTGAATAAGCTACAAATTAATATCCCTTGCAAGAATAGGGAGTTTGGGGGAGCCTTGCTGTTTATATAAAGCTAACATAGGCACAGTCATGAGGTGGAGAGGTATAAGGGCACAAAACTTAAAAACGTGAAATTTTTTCATTTTGCTCTATCTTTCCTTATTCAAAGGAAGATACTTACAAACACAAGAGTAACAATTCAAGGTGAGAAGGTACCAATCACTTTAACAGGATCATGACTGTACAAATAAAGAAAAAATACCTTGAAAATTCCTTATAGGCAAAAACAAACAAACAATAATAACATAAGAAAAACACATGAGGAGCCAAAATTTACAAATGAAGGAAAATATGTATGGACTTGAATATAACTGAATTACTTATAAATTTTGACTATTTAAAATAGCAAACCATGTAATTTCCTTCATCAATGTTAGCAGTTAGATTTGCTAATGTCCCCAAAACTATCTTACTATAAATATATCATCAAATTAGAAAATGGAATTCTCAGAAACATCTATAAAAATAACACAACTTTAACATATTTGAAAATGTTAATAAATAATTGTAATATGGCAGGATACTATTCATAGATGAAAAAATTCAAAGCAGTATTCATTTAAACTGGATATTAGAATTAATATTTGAGATAATAGAATAAATTAATATCTATATGCAATTGCACATGCTTTATACATGTATAACTTAGATCAAAGTATGTAAACTATTCAAGCCTTCATTCTCCGCTATAGCTAGTAATTTCTTTATTCTCTATTCTTTATTCTTTATTCTTTTGAAATTATCTACTTCATTATGTAGTCTCATCAACTCTACATCTCAAATAAATATTAAATCACTCAACCTCTACCAAATTACAATGTCATTACACAATTGTACTAGTCAATATCTTGTCACTAGGACAAAATGCAAGTAAGCAGAAGTATATTATGGCTCTTCATTTCAGAGCATTTGGCCTACTGCCTGGCAGAAACAACATGGTGGAAGAGTATGAAGAGGAAAGTGAGGCAGCAGAGAGCAAGGGCTACATCAAGGATTTAAATATGTCCTTCCATACCAGACCCTCAGTTACACAGCTTCTAACCAGGGCTCATGTCCTGACAGCACAAGAACTCAACAGTGGACAAATCCAGTGATCATTATAGCACCCACTTTAACCCAATCTAATCACCTTCCCAAAGCCTCAACTTTGAACAGGTGAGATTTTGGGGGAACATCTTGGATTTTACTCATAACAGCAATAAAATTAACTAATTTATACAGCATAAACTGTTATAATAGTCATGCAAAAGTCAGAGATAATAAAAAAGTATTTGTAAGAGGCTGGGTAAGCCAAATGAAGATTAAAATAATAGAACATAAAAACATTTACAGAAGGGATAGTTAATATTTCCAAATTAACAATTTGTCTGAGAGTAGATATTTTAATTTGAAAATACAGCAGGTTAAAAAAAAAATTCACAATGACATCCCAAAACTGAAATACTATCAAGCTATCAAAGGAAGTAAAGATCTACATATTGAAAATTGTAATACTCTGAAAAAAAAAAAAAAACAGATTGAAACAGATATCAGAAAATGGAAATATTTTCTTTGCCTGTAGATAGGAAAAACCAACTTTGTGGAAAGGGCTCTGCTCCCCAAAGTATTAAACATATTTAATGAAATCCCAATCAAAATACCATTAGCATACCTCATGAATCTGGAGAAAATGTTCTTACAATTCATGTAGAACGAGAACAGACCTGGAATAACAAACGCAATCCTGGGAAACAAAGGCAAGGCAGGAAGCAGCACAGCCCCTGACTTGATATTATACCACAAGATTATGCTACAAAGTTACTGTGATAAAATCACCATGGTACTGGCAAAAGAAAAAGACTGGAGGATCAATGAGACAGATCAAAAAATGTAGACACACCTACAAATACACTCAGCCACCTTATCTTTGACAAAGGGGCCAAGCATGTTTACTGAAGGAAAGATAGCTTCTTTAATAAATGGGGCTGGAAAAACTAGCTTTCGACATGCCAAAGACTAAAACTAGGTCCATGTCTATTATTGTGGTGCACTAAACTAAAGAAAAAAAATGGATTAAAATCTAAATACTAAATACTAAACACTAAATCTATTGGAAGAGAAAGTAGTTCGAAATCTTGAAGTCATAGGTAGATATAGGCATAAATAAAAACCAAATTGCATAGGAAATACTTCAAAGAATCAAAAACTGGGATCTCAACTTATTAAAAAGATTTTTGAACCCAAAATGAAATCACCAACGTAGTGAAAAGAAAACCCATAAACTGGGGGAAAAAATTTAGTCAACTGTCCCTCAGACAAATGATTTCTATCAAGAAGATGCAAAGAATTTTTTATAAATGAGGCCCTCAGATCAAAGATCCAATCCAAAAACGGGCATCTGAGATGAATACACATTTCTCAGATGAAGAAATACAAATGGTAAATGAATACATGAAAAAATATTCAACATCATTGCTTATTCAGCAAATGCAAATCAAAACAACACTGAGATTCCATTTCACCCCAGAAAGAATGGCTATCATCAAATGGCTAACAAATGCTGGAGGGCCTGAAAGGACCAAGGAACCCTCCCCCACTGTTGGTGGGAGTGTAAACTGCTGCAACTACTGTTAAAATCAGTGTGGAGTTTCCTCAGAAAACTAAGAAGAGAGGTCATATTTGACCTAGCTATTTCCCTTCTGGGTATTTTTCCAGAAGAACTGAAAACATCATAACTCAGCAATATATGCACACCAATGTTTATATTAGCACAATTTATCATACGTAAGTCTTGGAAAAACCCAAATTCCCATCAACTGAGGAATGGATACATAAGATGTGATATTTTTATACAATGGAGTTCTACTCAGCTATAAAGGCTTTTGTATGTAAATGGTTGCAAACAGACCATATTCATAAATGAAATAAATCAGACTTGCCTGTGTAAACATGATATTATCTCTGTGGTGCTAGAAACTGAAAGAGTAAATAAGATACACAAGGTACAATAGACCATCCAGCAGAAAAGTATAAAAATGAGGTATATAACACGGGGCCATAATAATAAGTTGAGCTGTAAATGGCTACACTTAACAACTTCTTCAGATAACTCACTATTATTGTGGAATGTTGCTCGGTGTTGGATTGTTTTGCCAAGTTCAGGCACCTACATTGGTTTAATGACAATAGAGTGCCCATCTTTGACAGGTCTAGACAAAAAAAGGGATATAGAAAGGAAGAATCATGATGTGTGTGTATAAACAGTACAGTTAGGATAAATATGCTGTGCTTCTAAATAATTCTATGAGAAGCAAGATTTGTACTAATGGTGGTTGGACAAGATATTATGTCAGCTTCTAGTACTGTGGACAACCACTAGGAAAATAACAAGGTAGAAAGTATTAATTACTGGATCTGTGATATAATTCAGGTATAAAAAATAAGATAAGTAAACAGCTACACTCTCTTAATTTACTGATAAGAGACATCTGCTATAATAATGTCTGTATGTATAATATCATGTATGCACCTTGTACGACACGAAAACATTATGAAAACAGTTTGAAATGTATTAACTTATCAAATCTGTCCTGTTAATGTGTCTTGAAACTATCTCACTGCTATTTGTACTTCAATAAAATAAAAGAAAAATACAAGGTATAATAGATATTGTGAAAGGTAAAGATACTGCTCAAAAGGAAAGAACAAGTGGGATGGAGGAAAGAAGAAAAATGAAAAATATATATAAGGATATCTAAGTTAATTATGCTACTAATTTCTATTAGATCATTAAAAGGAACACCTAGTGCTTGTAATCTGAGCAACTACTTTGAAAATAACAATATGCAATATAATAATCATTGTTAACTCCCTATCATCTTGTTTTGAAATTGTATATTGTTTTATTGGTCATTTAATTCCCTTTCAATTAAAAAGCACAAATTTTTATAACTCTTTCATGATTGGAAAAGCAGAATAGAAGACTTAAAGTATTATAAGGAAATAGAGAAGACACATAGGGAGCCATGAAGATGACATCAATGATGAGCAACTCAAGAATGAAACAAGCGACCACTCTGAGTCACACTTCATAGTTCAATTTTACAACTTTTATTATAATTTCATTTCTGGAAATAGACTATACTTTCTGATAATCAAATCATTAAAAACCAAATGATGCACTAAACATAAATGCAAAATATGCTTCCACAATTATAATAAGTAAAACAGAATAAATTATATGTGTGAAAAGAGGGACAATTTGAATTGTGCATAAGATGATCTTAGCCATTTATTTCTGAAAATTTTTTTTGTTGAAAAAACAAAGCAATTAGGGTTCATCTAAGATCAGGGTTAGATTAATATAGTGGGAGCGAGGGTCAGAACAACGCATCCTTCATTCACTTCACCTGTATTTTTCATTCTTGCAGTTTTGGAATCCTGCTTTGCACATAATAAAATCACTTATTTCTGTCCCAAAGTATGTCTTCTAGAATTCTGAGCTAAGAAGATACATGTTCGCAAAATATAGAGAAATCACAAGATCTGAGCATTTTTTATTGTGCCTCATAAACCATGATCAGCTTGAATCAAGTAACCTAGAAATTGGTAGAGTTGAAGAAGATCAATTTTGATGGATATCAAGCTAATAGTAGTAAAGTGTTTTGGAAATATGTATAATTATGATATGAAAGCACTGGATGTTGTGGGCTTATTAATGTAATTTCTTTCATAAATTTGGCTCTCAATGTTGTAGGAGGAATGCAGCATTTTCCCCTTCATGCCTCACGAAGCCATTCTTTTTCTTTTCTCATGGTACAGAGGCCAACAAGGAGCCAGCAGTCTAAATGGAAAATATAGCCTGAAACTAAAACATAAACAGAACAGAATTCTGTTCTGTTGATTAGAGGCAAAATGAAGATAGACAATTATAACCACTTTGTAAAAGTAAGCAAGATCTCTAGCATTCCTTAATAGAAACTGCATTTAAATCTGAACTATAGAATAGATACATGATATAAGAAAACTAGAATTTAAAACTTACATTGATGACATATATTTATGACAACAGTTTAAGAAAGCTGTATCTTATAATTTTGTCTACAGAAGTTCTAGTTATTAACCACTTAAACCATGGGTACATGTTGTTAGCTGCTAAAGTTAACACAAATTACAAAACAATAACTGAAAACTTAGTTCATTAACAATGCGACTATTTTTTCTATATTTTAGAATATATGTGCTGTGAATTGAAACAAATATTCTCCTCTCAAATAAAGTTAAAATATTTCTCCTTATACTTCTGTGAATTTATCTAGTTCAATAACTATATAACTTACCTATAAGTTATAGGATGTTTCTTTTTGTTTTGGTTTGGTTCAGGGATTGAACTCAGGCTCTTGCGCTTGCCAGGGAAGCACTTAGTCCACTGAGCCATTCCCAGGCCCCTAGCTATATGATGTTAATCTGGGTGCAAACTCATATCTAGGGTGAAAATTATGCAAATATTATAGAAGTGAAGCCAAGAGAGAATATTATAATTCTTTTTGAAATGAAATCTAAATTTCATGCATGATAGTGCATGTTAATAGGGTCAATGGAAATTGCTAGTGTTGTGTAATTCTTTGTGTTTGTTTTTATTATTCATATATTTCAAGATATTTTCTATCTAGTCTCCACACCACCTTCTTATTATTAAAATATCCAAATTTTGTTGGGCTATTTATCTTTTTTATGTATACTTTTTATATATACTTTTTTCTCTTTTAATTCATGTGGTTTCATTGAGGAGGCCAGAGATGTGCATTATCAATGCAGTTCTGGGCCCAAGAGACCCCTGCCTTTCTCTGCTGAAGCATCAAAAGGGGCTGTGACCTGAGTCTGCTCAGTTGAAATAAATCTAGTGATTTACCAAAGTCTATAAAGGACACCTCTGTGCCCTCCACCCCACGCTGCTTACCTTACAAGGTAGAAAATGGAGGCCATCTGGTAGCTTCTGAAAGTAAAGTCATTCAGAGCAGAGACCAAGAAATCAAGAAAACTGATTCCAGGTATTGTTTAAACCAAGACTCAGCTTTACTGGATGTACAATTATATGTAGAATTCTTTGGAAAACAAGATAATGAATTCTGTTATTGATCAAGCTAGTGTGAATTGGTTGTCCTGCCACTAGCGACTAGGGAAATACAAGAAACAAGTAAGACGTAAAACAGAAAAATGATTCCATGTGTAAGTGTAGTTGCTTTGCCTGTGATTAATTTCTTTAGTCACTAGATCTTAGAGCAATATATTTTAATAATCTTCCCCAAATACCCACAATTAAGGGTACTGTCACTCATCACTTCAACAGTAAGAGACCACAAGCTAGGGATCCCCAAAACATATTTAATATACTAATTCTCAGTGTCCTTGTAAAAGTCACAAAGATAATCCGCTTTCTCCTTATTACATAGAATAGATACTCTCTGAGGGACAAGTATACTTATATGACAGTGATACGTTGATTAGAATATAAAATAAATTAAAATGATGAAATTTCCTATTAAAACAACTCTGATGCATAGGCACTGTTGACAGCCAAGGGAAAACAGCAAGATTCATATCTTTGTGATATATTTATTAAAATTGTGCCTACTTCAAACTAGCTGACTGCAACAAATGAAACCACAATGCTTAACTTCAAATGCACTGTATTTCAATTTGTTGCCCTCTGAATGGAATTTCAGTATCTTCACGTTTATAATAAAAATTTGCAATACATTCTACAGTTTGGGAATTGTCCTTAGTCCATGAGCCAGAAATATTATACATTTTGGCAGCCTTCTAGCTCCTGGGATTCGAGTTAAATAACTTTGAAGGCATACAGGATTTGAGGATAAGAAAGACAAGGAATTTAAATGACTTGTTTGTGTCATATATCCTCTCTAAAAAAGCTGAATGAATGTAAATTTGATCTTTGCATTTTGAGCCCTTTACACACACACACATACACATGCGCGCACACACAGTTTTAGAAAAACTTGTCAGCTTAATGGTTGATAATTTCCTAAAGGTTACCCATGTCTTACAGTCTGAGGTGCTTGCTTTATTTCATCACTGTTATCCTGCTTAGGAGATAAAGGCAAGCTTGCTGTGGTCGACAGAGAAGTCGGTACTCAGTCCAGATACACAGATGAAATTGGTACGAGTGAGGTCCTACCGTGTCAACTTTTTCCAAATGCTCTCGACTCAGTCAGGAATTATAGCTCTAGGAATTATAGCTATGTACTATTTGAAGACACTTGTTATAAATCATATTAAATACATACAGGTTTACCTGGTGAATGGCCAAGTATTTGCATGCCCCCCTTTTTTTTGGCAGAACCAGGTATTGAACTCAGGCCTTTGCACTTGCCAGGGAAGCGCTTATTCCACTTAGCCAACTCCCCAGCCCCATATGCTTTTTGATTATTATTATTTTTTAATTTGAGGGAAGAAGAGACACGAATAGCCAAAAAAAAAGACCGAATAACTTTTGTTTTATTTTTTTCCTTTCTTGTGAAGTAGATATTTCTTTTATAGATTTAGTTATCAAATGGACACTATAGCTTCTGATACAATTTTCTACGTGCAAATATTTTCTTCAAACTACATATTGAAAAATACCTATAGAGACAGAACATATTCCAGGGGTTACTGATTAGAAATGATCTAAAATAAAGTGAATTTCTTCTGTTTCCTAAATAAATGTTATCATTTAACTCAGAATTAAAAATACAAAGAATTTCCTTTGTTATGTTTACACGGTCAATATATACATAATTTTCTTAAATATAATTAGCGAGATTTGTATAACCATAAGGTAGATCCAAGCTCTAGCCTGAATGATATTGATTTTTTTTAAAGTATTATCTAAAAGAAGCATGGATATTTAACATTAAACTTACTTAAATATTTCCAAATATAGTTCTTTGGACTTTCTTAATGTGACTATATTTTTTATTAGAACTTGGTGGCAATGCAGAAGTATACATTCACCTGGACATAACTCAGAAGCTTTCTCTAAATTTACTTCTTCCCACCCATCACCTCTGCCCACTCCTAAATTCCATTCCCCCATTTCCATTCTTGTTTTCATTCTTAGCTCATGTTTATGGCACGATGTTTGCATTCACTGACATTGTTAGGCAGCTGTGGGTGGCTTGCCCTAGCTCTCTTTACTTCTCTATTCTGTCCCCTTTGCCCTTTATCCTCAGGCTCTTGTACTCCTCCTTTGAAGGAAATCTGTATCTTTCTTCCTTCCACCCAAACTGGATTATGTTCTTTGCACTTTGCTTTACTCAAATGAGAGGTACCACATGGAACTTAAACTTAGGTGTCTGATTTATTTCGCACAACATTATATTTTTCATGATGCATCCATTTTCCTACCTGAAATTTGTCCTTTTCATAACTCACTAGTATTCAATAATATTATGGCGTGGTGTTTACTTTCACTGAGGTTGCTAGGCTCCTGTATGTTGCTTATCCTAGCTCTTTTTACATTTTCTTTATCCATTTATCAGTTGATGGCATACCATGCTTGAGGATGTAGCTGTAATGAATTATACTGCCATAAACATTGGTATGCATATATTACTGTAATATAGTATCTTTAGCTCATTGAAGAAGTTTTGAAAAATAAGTGGATCATGTGGCATTTCTAACTTGAGTTGTGTGAGAAAACTCCATAGTTGGAGTTGTTTCTTATATGCATCCTTTTATTTATTTCACCTGCTTGATTGCATTGGCAAATGTTTCAATTAAGACTTTAAATAGGAGAGATGGGCATCATGTTTTGTCCCTGATTTTAAGGGAAATGTTTGAATTTTTCCACTTAATATGATGTTGGTCATTAGTTATACATTTCTTTTTTCTTTCTTTTTTTTTTTTTTTTTTCAGAGCCAAGGATTGAACTCAGGGCCTTGCACTTGCCAAGGAAGCACTTAATCCGCTGAGCCATCTCCCTGGTCCCATTAGTTCTAAATGTCATAAGTTGTTTTTATCTTATTTAGGTATTGTCCTTCTGTACCTACTTTTATCAGAGTTCTTATCATGAAGAGTGATAGATTTTGTCAAAATATTTTCCTGCATCTGTTGGTATCATCTTTGCTTCCCTTTATGTGGTACACTACATTCAATGATTTGCATGTATGCTCACAACTCTGGATAAGGCCTACTTGATCATGACATATTGATACAGGGAAGTAAAACTCCCAACCTGACCTGCATGAATTCACGTTCTCTAAAACCGAAGAATGAATTTTAGGAACAAATGGAGGTTGAGGATAAAACTTTGTTGGAAAGAAAAGCTTCTATCAGAGAGGGACAGAAGGGAAACCAGAGCCAGTTGCCCAGGGAAGCTGTCTCTTTTAGGGCTTTTACAGTGTAAAACCATATGGGGCTAAGGTAGACAAGAAGGGATCTTGCTTAGGTGGTTGTGGGACAAAACTATGGTCAACCAATGGGATTACAAGCACCATTATTCAGGTAGAGTTGATTAGGCCCAGAACCAAATGGGGAAGTGAGTCACATAGTAAGCAGGCATGAACATGGGACAAGGTCTCTTCCCCTTTGGGGTTGGGGTAGTGATTCACTTGGGTCTGTTTAGGTGATTGCTACCTATTTACAATATCAATCCTAGGTGCTACTCTTTTAGCATTTGTTTGGCCTTTAGGTCTGGTTCACAGCAGGAGCATCTGTCCCTCCAATAGTTGTCTTTGTCTTCTGGGTTAACTCCTTCTAGAGCCTGAAGCTGTCGATAATATTTCTAGCTAACTCAGCTGCCTGCAACAATATGATCTTTTTGAAGGTGTGCTGCATTCTAGTCACCTTATCTTGTTGAAGATTTTTGCATCCGTATTCATTGAGGAAATTGGCCTGTTATTTTGTTAGTTGGGTCTTTATCTGCTTTTGTGAACAGAATAATACTGGTTTATACAGACATGGCCTACAAAGTGCTTGGAGGCACTCTACCCATTTCAATTTCTTTGAAGAGATTGAGATGTAATGGTGATATAAGATCCTTATGGGCTTTGTAGAACTCAGCACTGAAAACTTCAATGATCAGGATTTTTGTAGTTGCTAAGTTTTTTTTTATTACTGTCTCAATTTCATTGCTTGTTATTGGGTTGTTCATCTTTATATCTTCCAAGTAATTTACGTAAGCCTAGTAATCTGTCCACTTCAAGATACTCCAATTTGTTGAAATATAATTTTTATACATAACAAATAAAATTAAGATACTACCATTTATTACAAAACACTATACTACCCAATAATGAGTGGGTATCAATGTACCTTTAAAACATTTTTAAACATTAAGTTGATTCAACTTCACATATTGAAGTAGAAATATTAAAGTTGGAATTTTTGTCTCCATTCTTCCTTTCTTTTTCCTTCTTCCCTCCCTTTCCTTGTCTTATCTTCCCTTTTCTTATCTCTCTTGAAATAACTATGAATGCTTCCTTGCAAAGCTAAGTCATAAAAACTAAAAAAAAAATATGTTAGTTTTTAGCAAATTTTGAAGATGACCACAAAATTTCATGTATCTCATCTGGGCTCAGATGCCTCTATGCATGGCTGCCATGAAAAGAAAATGGGCTGAGCATATTCTTGAGAGAGATTAACACATGTTATTTGGAGACTGACAAATAGAATGGAGCTTTCGGAATGATGTGTATGGCTGTGTGATGAGCTGTGTGTCTCCCCCAAGTGCAGCTGGGCTTGAGCTCTCTTGCCACAGTCTCATCCCAACCATGTTCTCAGCAGCCATGGGTTCTCCACAGTCAGAGGCTGTGGGAACCACTGAGAATGACCTCTGAGGGCTGTACGCAGGAAACAAATTCAACCAGGTGAGTCTTCCATATGAGGCACATATGTAAAAACACAAGTGTGTTTTGTGATAAGCTAAAATAAGAATTCAAACCAGAAAGAAAAGAAAAGAAGACATTCAATGCCTTAAACTTCCTTTTACCTTGCTTTTTTCTTCACAAATGATGAAAAACAAAACAATGAGTCAACTCAGGGAAGAAGAACATAAAATAGAGAGTGAAAGAACAAAATGAATGCTCCTTGTTGTGAATGTGCCTGGCCACAAATCGAATATCAGGTTAAACGAGACACCAAGCATTCAAAGATCTGGTTGGAATGATACTCTAGAATGAAGTTAAATTATTTAGTTACACAGTGGATCTTAATTACCAAAATAACTGGATTCTTGTAAGTGAATATGAATAGACAGTTGTAGAAAAAGCTCAACATGTCAAGAAGTGAGAAGAAATGGATATTCACAAAGGTTGACTGAAGATACATCAAGTGAAGACGGTTAGTCCATAAATTTGTTTCTCATATTACTTACCTGCATGTATCAGATTTCCTGTTACTGTCTTCTTTGTTATTTTACTTTGAATTTTTATTTTAGGGTATTTTCTTAGTTTTTACTTCAGTATTAGTGGACAGATTTGCTCCAGTATCATATCCATTTTATATGAATTTTACTTTGTTTCCAAAAATGTTCAGAATGCTTTATTTCTCAAAACACTGAAGTTCATTCAAAATTTTTTATTATAACTTCCCCAGTTACATGTTGATTAATTAGAACTTTGTCAAGAATAAGATTAATAGTCATTTTATGTATGTCTTTAAAGCTCACAAAACACAAAACGTGCACAAACACAGAGCCTACGTATGGCAAATAAGTGTAAAAATATTTTTGCCTTATAAACTAACTTGCATAATTGTTATAATGTTAATATAGCCTCAGTCATTGCCCAGGTTGATGGAAAGAGTTTTGAAGCCCTGTAACGGAAATTTAAACTAAGTAGACTAGTTGAAATAAATCACCTGATGATTATGTTTCATTTCATAAAACTGCAAAACTTCAACTTAGCTCACAAATTATTATATTTGTTGTTAAGTTACAAATGGAATACGGAGTAAAAGGAAACAATATTTCGTTTGACCAAATGGTCAATAACATTAGCCAGTCTCTAGTTTACACTAGTCAATTTTCACTGGCAATTATTCAAAATTTGTGAGTGATAAATATATATATATTATTGTTAATTATATTGGCATTTTGATTCATATTAATAGTCATTATTTGCAATTTTACTTATAACTAAGCAGAGCATGCAAAACTTTTCCCTTATTCATGAAAACCACTGTAGAACATGAAATTCTTTATTAGTGAAGATAAACATATAAATACTCTAAGTATTAAGTGAATTTATATACATATATTTTAGGGAGGGATCTACAGGGTGTTCAGGGTCTCAGTACTAGATCAGACTCAGTGATCTGCCTATTTACAGCCTCCCAAGAGCTGGGAATATAGACACAAGCCACCATGCCCAGTCTCAATTGCCCTCTCAGTCCAGGGGGGCGGACCAGCACAGCCTGCCCAGAGATCGAACCTCCAGCCCCTGTGCCTGCTTGCGAGTCCTTTAATCCACTGAGCTATTTGGCCAGCCCTAAGTGAATACTTTTTATTCAAAATAACACACAGTATTTCCCAGTTTACTAAGAAGAAACTACAAATGGAAGTAAGTAGAAAGTATAAAAAAATTACAAAGAAAAATGCAATAATGAAAAAAACGCCATTAGAAATAAAAATCCAGATTAATAGGAAAGAATTTTATTTTATTTATTTATTTATTTATTTATTTATTTATTTATTTATTTATTTATTTTTGGCAGAACCAGGGATTGAACTCAGGCCCTCGTGCTTGCCAGGGTAGAGTTTATTCTGCTGAGCCATCTACCTAGCCCCAGGATTTTAAAAATATAGAATTTAACTTGTGAAAATCCAAGGCTAACTCAAAGCAAAAACCACAAACAATGTGACACTAAGCCATCTCTTCAGAAGTAGCCTTCCTGGCCCAATGACTGTGCTATAGACCACTGTAGAATCTGGAGGAGAAAGGACTAAGGTCAGGGAGCTACATTGTGAATATATTATATGTTATATGTCTCTAATACTAAATTAATAGAAATAATTATTTTTTTAATTTTTTTCTGTCTGTGGTACAGGTCTCACTACCCAACTCAGATTTTCTTTTTCTTTTCTTTTTTGGCAGAACCAGGGATTGAACTCAGGCCCTTGCAGTTGCCATGGAAGCGTTTATTCCACTAAACCATCTCCCTGGCCCCCCAGTTCAGATTTGTAGTATTTCTGTTGTCTCAGTATTCCCAGAGCTGGGATTATAAGCCTGTACCACCACACCCAATTTCTGGACCAGCATAGCATGTGTCATCCGGGATCAAACCGGGTCCTTATACTTGCCAGGCAGGCACTTAGACTACTGAGCTATCTTCCCAGCCCTAGAAATAATTACTAAATGAGATTAAGTTATTCTAAATATTTTTCTTGAACAAAATGAAAGAAAATGAACAGTGTAACAAAGTTAAATGAATATTAGAAAAACATTATTTACTAAACAGTAAATTCAATGTTTGGGGTAAATGACTAAGTCTTCTTAACTTTATGTTCAGAACCACTTTACTTATACCAAACATGATTTCAGAAGAAATGACGACATATGTAAATGTCTACGTAATGAATATATACCTACATTTCCAAACTAATTACCTCAAAGACATTAAAAATATTAGTAATTGTAAAATAAAAAAATATTTGTAATTGATATAAAAACTAATAATTTGGATAACTTAACTCGATACATAATATTTTTTTATTCATGTAATCCATTAACTAATCAGTAGAGTTTTTAAAATGAGAGCCAGGGAGATGACTCAGTAGGATAAGTGCTTCCCTGGCAAGCGCAAGGACCTGAATTCAATCCCCGGTTCTGAAAAAAAAAATTAGCAAAAATGAACATTAATGGAGTTTTTATCCCTCAGATAAAAATATTTTAGTCTTGCCCATCAAAAGTATTATGCTTTTTCCTATTAAAATTGATTACTTCAAAATTGAGCACTTGACAACAAACTGAGGAAGGGCAGGGATATTTTTGATTATGTCACAGAGTCAAGGGTTCAAATTTGAAGGAAAATAGTGAGGTTTCTCTACTGTTTCACAGTACAAAGTGAAAGTGCTTGAATTTTTTGGACATGGATGCAGAAAAACCACACATTTGGCAAACACATAAACAGGGTTTATTACAAGGTTGAGTTCATTGATAGTTCTCCCATTAATTTCCACCTCAGAGAATAAAAGAGAATCTTGAAGCAAGGGCAGAGTTGTCTCATAAGGCGTGTCCTTCTATTTTGTGAAAACTGCTACAACACTCAAAGCTTAAGGGTATTTTACTCTGGCATTGCTTT
Source organism: Ctenomys sociabilis (assembly GCA_004027165.1). Classification (NCBI taxonomy): domain Eukaryota; kingdom Metazoa; phylum Chordata; class Mammalia; order Rodentia; family Ctenomyidae; genus Ctenomys; species Ctenomys sociabilis. Next base: position 133,801 of record PVKA01001741.1, read on the forward strand.
GAAAATGCTCCCTTCTGCTTCAGTTACCAGCAGAAGCCTAAGCTGATCTTAAAAGTGTTTACAGACATTTCTCTTACATTCGCAATCCATCAAATGTTCTCAGTGCATGATTGCATCTCTAGCTGAACTCCAGGGCAAAAGTCCACGCAGATACTCCTTCATGAAGCTGACTTTTCGTATTGTCATTCTCTTTATGTAATGTTTGTTTAACACAGGAACAGCCTAAACCATAAAGTAACCAAACTGATCATTTGAATTAATATGTCAGACCTTCTACTTCCAAATGAAGACTGCAGTTTTATCAGTAACTTCAGAAAAATCAAATTGTTTTCAAATCACATTAAATATCCTTTATCCATCTTCAACTATGGTAAATATTTAACTTTGTTTTGGGAGCAAGTGAGCTTAATTTGGAGCCAAACTAATGAGGAAGTAAATACTAGGCAAAGAATCCCATTTCAGTGACAAAATAAGATGTTAAGGTGTGCGTGCTTATCTCAGCTGAACATCATATTCTGTGACTAGGGGGTAGGTTCATTTAAATGACTCTGGAACATCGAATAATTTAACTGTGTCTCAATAAGAGTACATTCATGAGATGTGATAGTACAAACCATACTGCAAATAAGACCTAGTTTCTCAAGAGCTGAAAGAACACAGAGTAACCATCTCCTACTTTTATTTTGTATCAGTTAATTTAAGATACTCAGTAAGAAGTAAAATAAAGTGGAATGGCATAAAATAGAGGTATTTGCTTTTCCTCAGAAAAATGAATACTAGGTACTACTGATAGTACTGACTAAATTATTCTTTGAATTATATCTTATTAAGAAATATATAGTTGGGGACAATGCTTAGCATAAGTGCCTGTCTGGCAAGCACAAGGTTCTGAGTTTGATCCCTGTTCCAAAAAAAAAAAAAAGAAAAGAAATGTATAGTCAAACAACTATCTTGTCTGCTTGTGATACTGCATTAGAACTCTGCATCTAGGTACGAAAGGAAGTTTCATAAATTATTAAGCTAAATGTTGCTCCTATTCTCTAGCTTTCCATGATACTCACTTAATTGTACTTCTTTATCTCATTTGAAGACAAGTTTTGTCCCTCCCACCCCGCCCCCAAGTTCCTAACGTATGAGGCTCAAATGTTCTGCGAAAGACACCACAAGATGGCAGCATTTCAGAAATTAATACATACAGAATGATCATTTCTATGTACTATCTAAAATAATGCCATATATTTGGCAGTATTTCTAATGACTAAAAATATTCAATTGCCACTACCAGTGATTAAGAATTAATGATATTAGGCTGTCTGTATAGTAATAAGCAAGTTGTTTCCTTTAAGTAATATAACTGTCAGTTAGATTGTTCCAAAACATTAGTAAGCTTCATCAACATACAAATGAGTTAATGCCAAAGGAGTTTCACTAGATTCATAAATCTCTTAATTGCTTACACGTGGATCTACAACTCTAACCATATTTTAAATTGTTTGAAAAAAACAATTCATTCTGGAAAACATCAATTGCATTTTATTTCTGAAAGATAGTTTAATAGATGCTTATATAATAAAAAATTGAAATTAGCACTCATCCAAATGAAATGCATCGTTTATAATGAGAAAAAACAGTTGATACATGAAGATCAACAAGCTTCTCAATTTTAACTGCTCTCTTAAAACTCTAAATTTTTGCTTGTAAAAATATAATTTTAACCAGAAAAATATGGGGTTTTTTCACATTTATAAATATGGAAAATTCAGATATTTAAATAGATATTGAACAGCTTTAAAATTAAGCATATCTTAAGTATTTTCTCAGCATCATAAAAAATATCATTCGGAATAGGCTAATAGTTGACAGAGCTACAACTGGATGATGTTAATTTTTCTAGAGCCAAGAATAGTAGCTATTAAAAAATTAACTAAACTCACAGGAAAGTATTGTTAATATTTTAAACACAGTCTTTTAAAAGTAGTGTCTGTTTTTGTACCCTTCAGTGCAGTAATAGACTACTTCATAATGCATGACTTGACCTATTCAGAAAATATATACAAAAATTCCTGCTTCTCTATGAAAGCTATGTCTTACAAAGAAAATTATAAAAATCAATTTGTTTTGTAAGACAGTATTGCTACTGTATGGCAATGTGAATAATTTTTGTTAATTATAGTATATATTTGATGTCTTTCCAAAGAGTATTAAGATATTGCAATAAGATTCAGTTTCTTTAAGTTTGTATTTAGATTAATTTTAAGTAGCAATATAAGAAAAACTGTCTAATTAACTCTAAGGTTGTCCAAATGTAGGATTAGCTTGATTGAATGCTAGTACGTGATGTGATAACCTTTTTAAATGTGTAATTTCTCCCAGCAACCATTTCCTGTGCTAAAGTTTGATATATAATATTAATAACTTCAGTTAAAATATTACATTCAGGAAGTCCTGGATGAACATCTCCTTGTCAGAGCAAGATACAGTTAACATCCAGGAAGCTATAAACAGAAAAAAAAATGTTTAATATTTCAGGATAGAGTGTGTCATACAAAGTGCATCCTAGTCACTGACAGTACCCCTATGGGTATCATACACAACATGGATAATCTCTCCCCATCAAATAAGCCAGTAAAGTTGCCTACTGAAATTATTAGAACTTCAACAACTCTTAGAGATGGACCAAAATGCCTTTTGTATAAAGGGAAGTGCATGAGCCTTTAGAGGGCCGGGGGCAGAATGCTGTGTCTAGGTGGCCCCCAAAGCCTCATGCAGTATAGGGTGGGCTTCTGGAGTTCATTATTGAGCCACAGCTGAGTGCCGGGGAGTGTGTGAGTGCTCCCCCATAGGCTGCATACAGTATGCTCACTCTCGCTCCTCCCCTTTTGCTCTTGCTGCACTTGCTGTCTTCCCCTGCTGTGAACTGCTGTCCCTGCGCCGTGAGCCTCTCTTCCTCGGAGCGGTTGATGATGGGCTGAAACCTCCACAAACTGTGAGCTACATAAACCTTTCCTTCTATTACGGTTTACGTCAAGCTCTGCCCCCAAAGCCTCATGCAGTCATGGGGCGCTGATTTATAGATTTTGAGATTAACTCATGATCCATTGGGATTATGGATTTTGATACTGCTGGGATTATGGGTTTGAGTGCTACACCCAGCCTGGGCAGACAGCCTGGATGTAACATAAGAGAGACAGAGACAGACTTGATCTCCGGAGCCAACATTGCTGCTGCTCCTCCCTTTGCTCTGAGCTGTTGCCATGAATGGATGCTCTGCCAGGTGCCGCGCTGCCTAGGGGACAGCTGAAACCTCCAGTGACTACGAGCCAAATGAACCTTGCCTGCCTTCATTTTTGGGTGTCTGGTATTTGTCCCGGCAGCAAGAGAAGAGTAACAGAGTCACCTTCCTTAAGTTAGGGTTTGGGGTATTTTTTTCTCAACAATGAGAGAAAAGTAATGAAGACACCTACCATAAGAGCAATGTGCAAATAGTTCACAACCCCTCTAAAGAAATTTTAAAATTTCAGTCATTTGAAGCCATTTTGAGAGTTTTGGCTGAATATTCATTCAATATTTAGATTCTACAATTAAATTTTTATACTTATTTTATATCTTTTCAACTGTGCATAGCTGTTATCCTCAAATATGTCTTACTTTCTCTGGATTTCAAACTAAATTTTATGTATTTTTATTATAAATTCATTTTTTAAAATTTTTTTATTTATTTTTATTTTATTAAAGTACAAATGTCAATCAGACAGTTTCAAGACATCTCAACCATACACATTCGATGAATTAATACATTGCAAACTGTTTTCATAACGTTTTGGTAGTGTACAAGGTGCATACATGATATTATATTTACAGGTTTTTTATAGCTGAATTATATCAAAGATTCAATAATTATTTACCTAGTGGATGACCATAGCACTAAAAGCCGACATAATATCCTGTCCAACCACCATTAGTGCAGATCTTACCTCTCATAGAATTATGTAGAAGCACAGGGTTATCTATCCCAACTGTACTGTCTATACACACACATCATGATTTTTTCTTTCTACAACCCTTCCTTTGTCTACACCTGTCAAAAGTGGGCACTCCATTGACATTCAACTACCTTAGGTGCTTGACTTGACACCACAATCCAACACAGTCCAGCATTCTGCAACCATAGGGGGTTATTCAAAGAAATTATCGACCATATCCATTTATAGCTCAGCTTAATATTATGGGCTCACGATGTATACTTCATTTTTATACTTTTATACTTTTCTGCTGGATGGTTAAGACCTAGGTAGATCAAAACTTATATACCAACACAGGAACTTTATATTTCCTATGTGGTCATTGAAGTCTTCTCAGGGTTTATCTTGTAGTCCTCTACATTATTCTGTAGTTCCTTTGTCTGTGTCATCCATGTGGATGAGTCACGGCCAATGCTTGACCAGATTGCTCTCTGTGAGAGCCTGAGAGAAAGTTTTCTCTTCCTGTGACTCTCCCGAGGCACACTATAGAACTTCAATCTCTTTCCTCTGTGGCTCCACAATCTCCTTGCTCAGAAAATTTGGAGCTCACCTGAGTCTCATGATATTGCAGTACAGGTTCTCCTATGTCCTGAGTCTTCGCTGACCTTGAAGGGCTAGGTCCAAAATGTTGGCTGGCCTTGTGGCTCTTCTATTTCTCCAACTCTGACTTGTGATCTTAGGTTGCTAACCATCCAGAAGAAAAGCTATTTAGTATCCTGCAGCATATGCCATTCACTTTGCCTTATCTGACTCAATTGATTTTACTTGTTGTACATTTCCTTTTGTATTTCTGCTTTTCGCTTGTTATACTAGGGAGACTATACGATATTTACACATGTGTGTCTGGTTCATTTCACTTATGAGTATATGTTCAAGTGGCATCCACTTCAGTATAAATGCTTCAAACTTATCATTCTTAATAGCTGAGTAATACTCCATTAT